>RCUC01114223.1:0-11637 GCA_003697995.1 Taxidea taxus jeffersonii | reverse complement strand
GGCACAGGTCATGCATAGTCTCAGGGTCGTGGGATCAAGCCCCGCATCGGGCTCTCTGCTCAGCAGGGAGCCTGCTTCCTCCTCTCTCTCTGCCTGCCTCTCTGCCTACTTGTGATCTCTCTCTGTCAAATAAATAAATAAAATCTTTAAAAAAAATTTTATTTATGTATTTGACAGAGAGTAGTAGGCAGAGAGGCAGGCAGAGAGAGAGGAGGAAGCAGGCTCCCCACCGAGCAGAGAGCCTGATTCGGGGCTCCATCCCAGGACCCTGAGATCATGACCCAAGCCAAAGGCAGAGGCTTAACCCACTGAGCCACCCAGGTGCCCCTGGAAATAAAAAAATTTAAAGGAAACTCTGGATGCAAGTTAATGGCTCATCTTGAAGGCACTGGATAAACAAACAAATAGTGGAAAGCTCTTTGAATGGAATGCCATGCAGCAGTCACATTGTACGGATAGGCACAAAGTACATAATGTTTTAGTCAAAGAAAGAACTGGCAGAATTTTAAACACGGAACAGTACTGTATATTGTTTATGGAAATGAAGCATATGAAGTAACAGCACAGAAACATAAATGGAATTAAATCTTCTGCAAGATTTAAAAATAAGATCTGGGGGTGCCTGGGTGGCTCAGTGGGTTAGGCCTCTGCCTTCGGCTCAGGTCATGATCCCAGGGTCCTGGGATGGAGCTCAGTGGGAAGCCTGCTTCCTCCTCTCTCTCTCTCTGCCTGCCTCTCCACCTACTTGTGATCTCTCTCTGTCAAATAAATAAATAAAATCTTTAAAATTTTTTAAAAAATAAAATAAAAATAAGATCTGGAAGGGAGCAAGCCAGGCCATGTTCCTGAATGAGAAAACTTAACGCCACAAAATGCCCATTCCTTCACAGTTTCTGTATCAATTTAATGTAATTCAAATTAAAATAAGATTAGGGTGATTTTTTAATTTAAAAAACTGGGTAAAGTGGACCTCAAAGATTGCATGGCAAAATAAATGCCCAAGAATAACCAAGGAAAATTGGAAAAAGAATAACATGGGGTTTTCACCTTACTGAAAATCAGAACATATTATAAACCTGCTATAATCAAGTTAGCATGGTGTTGGCATAAGAATAGACAATGGGAAAGAAGAGAGAACGCAGAAAGAGGTTCCGGTAGAAGTAAGAATGTAGTATTTCAAAGGTAGTATTTCAAGTCAATCAGGGGAAGAGTAGATCGTGAAATATTTGGTGCTGGCACAGGTGACGATCTATCTGGAAGAAAATAAAACTGGACCCCTCATATATCTAAATAAAGTCTAGATGGATTACGAATTTTTTTAAAGATTTTATTTATTTATTTGTCAGATAGAGAGAGAGTGCAGGAGCGAGCACAGGCAGACAGAGTGGCAGGCAGAGGCAGAGGGAGAAGCAGGCTCACTGCCGAGCCAGGAGCCCGATGTGGGATTCGATCCCAGGACGCTAGGATCATGACCTGAGGCAGCTGCTTAACCAACTGAGCCACCCAGGCGTCCCTGGATTACGAATTTTAATGTGAAAAACAAATGACTTACAAAGAAATTCCTGGAGGTGACACTTGAGATCCAGCTGGGGGAGCAGAGGGTGAAAGGGCTCAGCACATTCTGGAAAAAGCAGCAGCTCAAGATGGCTGGGGTGGAAGGGGGAGGCCCAGGTGTATGGGAACCCTCCCCAAAGCCTGGTTACATCCATTACCGTCTTCGGAATTGTTTGCCACATCTCTTTACCTCTGTGCTATTTCATTAATAATTTTACTTTATTTTTTTAAGATTGTATTTATTTATTTGAAAGAGAGAGAAAAAAGCATGGGGTAGGGGGCAGAGGGAGAAGTAGGCTCCCCACTGAGCAGGGAGCCCAATATGGGGCTCGATCCCAGGATGCCAGGATCACAACCCAGACCGAAGGTAGCCGCTGAACCACCTGAGCCACCCAGGCGCCCCAGTCTTTACTTTAAATCAATTCCTGTTTTTATAAACCAAATTGTTTCTAAAAGGTAAATTTATATTACTGCCAAAATCGCAGGTTCAATGGGCTCGTTACATATTTTTTGAATCATGTAGAGATAAATAGGTTACTACCAAGATGAAAAAAAAAAAAGGTCTGGAATTACCTTGGTAGGATGGGTTAAATTGGCATATTGGAAATCACTCTGCCACCTTGTGGGCAGGAAGGACTGATTGGAGGGGTAAGATGGGGAAGGAGTGAGCAGGGAAGTAGCCAGAGCAACAATCACTAGAAGATAGTGAGGTACAAGCCAGGGCCTCCCACAGCCACTTTCAGGGTGTCATTTCCAAATCTGACCACTCCCTGCATCAACACAGCTACTTCCCCACCATCATTTCACTTAGATTACTGGGCTAACTTCCTCAGTGGAAGTCCCCCAGATCCCCCCTGTCCATTCAGAACACAACAGCTAGAGGGTTCCTGTGAAAATGTAATTCAGACCCTGCCCCTGCTCCACCTCACACCCTCTCAGGGCTCCTGCCTCACTCAGAGGAACCCATGCCATCTCTTCCCTCTTTGTCTCTCTCAACTCCTTCCCTTTGTTCAACTCCAGCTCAACTGGCTTCCTTGCTGTTTCTCAAACTTATCTGACACATGTCCACCCCAAGACATTTGCATTTGTTGCTGCCTGTGCCTGGATATCTACACGGCTTCTTCCCTTCCTTCAGGTTTCTGATCAAATGCTGCCTTCCCTGAGAAGCCTTTCTGGTGAAGGCCAAGCCAGCTGTGGGTGACCACCAGGGTCTAGATGTGTCCTAGAGACCTTGTAAGCTCTGTGCCGCATCTGGGCAGAGAGGTTCTCCCTAGAGCCAGGGTTTAGGGCCAAGCCTCCCTCAGATGCCTAAACCACTGCACCTGAGGCCAGATACATCCCTGGCCCTTCAGTTACATGACCCAACCGTACAGCCCCTCTAGTTTTCTTCCTTTAGCCAGTCTGAGGTAGGTTTTTTCATCTCTCACAACTAAAGATTCCTAGTAATCTGAGCCGTGATAGAGGAAAGATGACCACAAATTCTCCATTACTGACAGAGACATCCCCTTCCCTTGAGTCTGGGTAGTCTCTGTGACTACTTGATAAGAGAAAATGGTGGAAGGGACACCAGGTATCCAGGTCCAGGGCTTTGATTACTAGCTTCCACTCCCTCTCTCTTGAAACCCTCTCCATGGGAGTCCTGACCCGCCATGTAGAAAGTCCAGCTACCCTGAGGTCACCAGGCCACCAGGAAGCCAGAGCCAGCCAGGTGGAGCGAGAGCAGGTAGAGAACGAGTCACCTGGTGTTGAACCATCCCAGCTCAAGCTCCAGAGATCAGTGGGCAGACAGGAGCCCTGCCTGCTGCCTCCTGTCCAAATTCCTGACCCATGGTTTTGTGGGATACAGTAATAAAGACTTGTTTTAAGCCACTAAGTTTCGGGGTAGTTGTTTTGTTATTGTTGTTTTGTGGGGTTTTTGTTTTGTTTTAATGCAGCAATGATAAGGGGAACAATAGTTATCTACCACATACATTTATTGGATTGAGAAGTGAGCCAGAGAGGAGAGGCTGCTGACACACATCAGACTGGCTGGTTTCCTCATGAATCCTTATGCTTGTCCGTGTGGGTCCCAGCCGTTCAGCAGAACAAGTCCTGGCAGCCGGTGGCAATACTAAAAAAGATGACTGTCACAGGCAAGGTTCTCTGTGGCACCAAAGGATATCAAAATGTCCACAACAGAGGTAACAACACACCTGAAAGCAGCCCCATCTGGCATTCCTCCTGGGAGGGAGGAGAAAGGAGCAAGAAATCATGGTAGAGCCCCACGGTGGAGTCCTGAGGACCGTGAATATAAAGAACAGCACCACGGTCAACGTGGATGAGCCTCACCAAGGACATCGCGAGAGAGAAGGAGGTCATGGAAGAACACATGTAGATAGTGTTTAAAAACAGTCCCTTTGGGACAGTCTATGCTTTTGACTTAAGGGATATTCCAAGAGTGGTGTTTTCGCCTGCTGGGCAGGTCCCAGCAGGTGCATGGGTCCAGCGTCCTCATAAAATGCCCTCGTGCCCAGCAGCTGGGAAGCATGGAGGATGTCACCAGTCTGACCCTGAGCTCCGTGAATGGTAGCTAGTATTACTGCCATTAGTAGATGCCCCTCATCTTACAGATGGGCAGAGCTGCGGGGAGGGAAACCGACTGCAGAGGACAGTGGCTCATGCATAACAAAGCTGGGAGTGATCCAGGCTTCCTGCTTCTTTCCATCCCTCAAAGTTACAACTTAATGGTCTATGCTTGTCATCCGGCCCAGGGCTTCTGGGCATAGTTGTCCTCTCAGATGAGAGAGAAACATGAGGAGGATTGTCCCCTTCTCCCTGGTATGGGCTGCATTGCCCACCCCCCCAATTCATATATTGAGGTCCTAACACCCAGGGACTCAGATGTTTCTCTATGTGGAGACAGGGCCTTTGAAGAGGTGATTGAGGTGAAATGAGGTCATATGAGTGCTCCCTAATCCATTCTGAGGGTGTCCTTATAACAACAAAAGATTAGGACCCAGACATGCACAGAGAGACAACCACGCGAGGGCACAGGGAGAAGGCGGCCATCTTCATGCCAGTGACAGAGGCTTCAATGACACCAGTTCCACTGACAACTTGATACTGGACTTGGGGCCTCCAGAACAGTGAGAAAATAAATGTCTGTTGTTTAAGCTGCCCGGTCTGTGGTCCTGGTTATGGCTGGCCCTAGAAAACAAATACATGCTCTTTGAACAAACTTGCATGAGGACATGACATGTGGGCATGTGGCAGCTGCCTGGGGGGACATGTGGTAAGGATGTGGAGCAGAAAGACAGGAAGAGCCTGGATCCCCGAGCGACATGCCTGGAACTCCCACCTCAGACTCCTTTTTCTCTAAGGAAACTGAAGTTCTGTGTTGCCTTAAAAGCATCCTGAGCAGCCCAGATTCCCACCTGTGTGGTGCACAGTGGGCTAGCCGCAGAACCCGTCCCCACTGAGGCTCTCGCTTTTCTCTGCAGATTTCTCTCCTGAGGACGTCAAGGATGCCAAGCTGAGTTCAAATATCATCTCCTGGACAAAAGGGGCCCAGCCACATGTGATCCTCTATTGGGTCCTAGACCAGGACAGAAATAGCTATAAGGACATTCCTGAAACAAGTGATGACATCTGAATATGGTTGTGGGGTTAGAGAACAGTCTTGTCCTGTATCATATTGTCCTGATTTCGATAAGTGTATTGCGTTTATGCTAAGAGAATATCCTTGGTCTTAGGAAACATACATTAAAGTATATGATAGGAAGGAGGCATTGGGTGTCCTACATACTCTGAAATGGTTCACATTTGATCCACATATGTCTATGTACATATTAATACAGAAGGACGAATGATAAAGCAAAAGGGGCAAGATGCAAACAATTGGTAAATCTAGGCAAAGAGTATATGGGAAGTTACATTAAAGTTAAGAGTTATCCAACATGAAAAAAAAATCTCTTCTATAAAAATAGTCTTCCACTCTTCCTCCCCCAGCACAGCCTCTCACTATATACGGGATATCCTGGGCCCATGCCTCTGGTTCTTATCTGTCTGCTGCACTTAACACCCAACACTCAAAGACCATATATTTCCACAGATGTATATCCTGAAGCACACATTTTAGGTATTGCCTGGATTGTGTACATTTAAGTAGAAAGGGAATTCATTGGTTCACAGAACTGAAAATCCCAGGGTGGAATGATTTGGGTGGCTTGAATCAGGACACAGATGACATCCTTACTTGCACATATGCTCCTCTTGCTTCCGTAGTTGGTCCCTTCCCAGACAGGCTCCAGCCTCATGGCTGCAAGATGGCTGCAGCAGCTCCAGCCCCTACATCCTTTTATATCCAAACCCAGCGGGGAGAACATGGGATCTCTTTCCCCAAGGTTCTGAAAATTCTCATCAGCTTTAGTTTGCTCATGTGTTCATCCCTGAAAGGGGCCTCTATGGCCAGGAGGACATAGTGGCCAGGTTGACCAGGCCTGAGCCAGGTACCCACCCTCAGCAATGGATGGTGGGCCTGGCAGTGACCCTAGAAGAAGATCAAGATATGGCTTCAGAAGAACGAGAATGGACGTTGGGTGGCAAAAAACACAGAAGCCCACTCAGCTCACATCTTGACGATCCAACATCCATAAACATCCTTCACTCCATTTTCATTCCTAAGGGAAGTGCAATAGCAGAATTACGGACCCTGAAGATGCCCACCCTAATCTCTGAAAACAGAATTTGTCCCTCACATAGCTAACAGAGCTTTGCAGATGTTAGTTAAAGATGTTAGTTAAAATTACTAATCTATTGATCTTAAAGTAGGGACTGACCCTAATTTATCCCAGTGGGCTCAATGTAATCACGTGAGCCCTTAAAACCAGAGAGCATTCCCCAGCAGGTGGCTGAAGAAGGAAGCCGAAGAGGAAGTTAGAGTGGGGTAGGCAAGGGGAAGAGAGATACCAAGCATGCGGAGGGTTCCAAGCATGATTACAGAGAAATACTGGCAAAGAACTGTCTTACAATGTCCCAGTCTTAGAACAAATAACTGAATTGTGCCAACAACCTCAGCAAGCAAGGGGTTCTTCCTCCAGATGCTCGGAAAAAGTCCAGTCTGCCGACATCTTGATCAGCTCCAGAAGACCCTAAGCAAAAAACCCAGTGGAGGCAGCCTCTACTAGGACTTTGACCCACAGAAACTGTGAGGCACCGAAGGCAGGCTGTTTTAAGCCTCTTGGTTTACGGTAAACTGTGATAGCAGCAATGGAAGGGTATAGAGGAGGCAACACACTGTCTCTTCCGGTCACACGTCCAGTCCCAGGACCAGGATTCCAGTGATCCTGGGTTGAGATCTTAACTCCCCCGCCACCCCCACATGACTTGTGCATAGAGGAAAGGAGAAGTATGATATCAACTCCCGCGTGGGAAAGGGGAGAGTCCATGACCACCCCAGTGGGCACTAGCTCATAGCACAACTCAGAATACTGGAAACTGTTTGACATGGAGTTGCCCTATGACCCAGCAAAGCAACCCCAAGGTATGTACCCAAGGCACTTGGAAATGTGTCTGCCCATTGACACTCGTGCACCAACGTTCAAAGCAGCATTGTTCAAGATGGCCGAAAAAGTAGAAACAACCCAAATGCCAGTCAACTGGTGAACAGATAAACCAACTAGTCTAGCCCTAACAAAGGAATATTATTTGGCCATAAAGAAGAATGAAATACGGGTTGACACTACACCACGGAAAAGCAGATGCGCGGTCAATGGGGATACCAGAGTTTCTAGATTATTCAGAGTTATGCCACCATGATCACGGTCTAAGTTGAGAAGATTCTAATAACTCCCCCAAAGAAAATCATTGGCTGTCACTCTCCACCTCTCCCTCTCGCCAGCCCTGACAACCACAAATCTACTTTGTGTCTCTATTATGAACATTTCATATAAATGCAACCATCCACTCTGTGGTCTTTTGTGACTGGCATTTTTCACTGGGCATGAGTTTGGCAAGGTCATTCATATTTAGCGTGCATCCTGACCTCTTTGCCTCCTGCTTGGGCAGCCAGTTCAATTGCCCAGTTCTATTCTCTGAGAGGTGTTTCCCGCCCATCATTCTCCGTGGCTATTTCTGAGATGGGAGTTGGGGCTCTCATCTCTCTGGTACCCAGTTCCTGGTGGTGCAGATCCCAGAAGAAGCCAGACATTGGAGATTGCTCAGACTCCGTGATAATATCACATAGTCTTGTGCTATTTGTTTTTGTTTGTTTTTGCCAGACTTGGAGTTTTTTTTCTGGTAGTACAACCCGATCATAAAGTCTCAGGTTTTCCCCCTCCTTATTTCTTTACAAAAACATATTATAAAGGATGTCAGGCACACAAAAGATTAAACAGAAAACTATAAAAAATGTACCCAGAACCCAGATCAAGCATGGAAACATCACCAATATTGGTGAAACACAGGAATTCACTCCATACTTGTACGAAAAAGTACAGCCTTTTTTGTAACGTGGTAGGGAGAGATTCTCTCCAAGCATTGCACAGAAAGCAGGAAGTATATAGAAAAGGACTGATTCACTGAACTACATAAAAAGTTCCAACTTCTGTATAGTGAAAGATACTACACACAGACTTAGAGGACAAACAACAGACTGAGAGAGGGTCTTTGCATTGCTTATAACAAAGCAACAGTCAATATCTATAATATGCAAAGTGTTCCTAAAAATCCATAAGGAAAAGACAAACAACCCAATAGAAAAAATAGGCAATTCGCACAAGAAGAAATATAATGGTCAATAAACATATGAAAGGAAAGCATGCCCTCATTTATAATCAAATAAATGATAATTAAAAACAACAATGAGGTACCATTGTTCATTTAGCAGATGGCCCACACACAAAACATTTTACAAGAAACAAGACTGATAACATCCATCTATAGTAAGCCTATCAGAAAGCAAGCACCCTCCTCTGCTATTGGTGGGAATATAAACTGGTGCAACTTTTAGCGAGAACAATTATCTAGGATCTATTTAAATTTAAAGTGTGCTTATCCACAGTCACACACTTAGTAATATGTTATGCAGAAGTAGTAGCACGTGAGAAAAAAGATGTACAAACATCATTAGCAAAAGTATTGATGTGCAGATAGGGAACATTGTCCACTGTTTATTTCAAGTGGAGAAAAGCAAGTTATAGAATAATAGATATAATCCCATTTTTAAAAACCCTATATGATAATGTGTGTGTATGTTCTTTAGGGTTCTCTATGAGCAGCATTGTTTGAATTATAATAACAGACATATTTCTTTCATAATCCAAAAAGCAATAAGGACCCTTAACAACCTGATAAAGAATGTGTAATACGTATGTGATTTTAAAATAGTAAAATCACATTTATTTTATTATTTTTCTTTTGTAGATGGTGCCTTTTGTGTCCTAGTTAAGAAACCTTTGCTTAGGGTGCCTGGGTGGCTCAGTGGGTTAAAGCCTCTGCCTTCGGCTCAGGTCATGATCCCAGGATCCTGCGATAGAGCATCTCTGATCAGCAGGGAGCCTGCTTCCTCCTCTCTCTCTCCACCTGCCTCTCTGCCTATTTGT
Source organism: Taxidea taxus jeffersonii (assembly GCA_003697995.1). Taxonomy (NCBI): domain Eukaryota; kingdom Metazoa; phylum Chordata; class Mammalia; order Carnivora; family Mustelidae; genus Taxidea; species Taxidea taxus. The sequence goes on along the minus strand of RCUC01114223.1, from coordinate 2,503 downwards.
GATCTCTGTCTGTCAAATAAATAAATAAAAATTAAAAAAAGAGAAACCTTTGCTTAACCCAATGTCACACTGACTTTTTCCATATGTTTTCTTCTAGACTTTTAAGAGTTTTAGCTCTTACACTTAGATCTATGATCCCTTTGAGTTAATTTTTCAGTACAGTGAAGTTCCCTTTTCCCATAAAGATACTCAATTGTTTAAACACTAAAACTTTGTTACTATATGTTTAAAAAGCAGCATTTTCGGGGCGCCTGGATGGCTCAGTGGGTTAAAGCCTCTGCCTTCGGCTCAGGTCATGATCTCAGGGTCCTGGGATCGAGCCCCGCATTGGGCTCTCTGCTCGGCGGTGAGCCTGCTTCTTCCTCTCTCCCTCTCTGCCTGCCTCTCTGCCTACTTGTGATCTCTGTCTGTCAAATAAATAAATAAAATCTTTAAAAAAAATAAAAATAAAAAACAGCATTTCCCCCCACTGAATTACTTTGGTAATTTTGTAAAAAAAAAATCAATTGGGACGCCTGGGTGGCTCAGTTGGTTAAGCCGCTGCCTTCGGCTCAGGTCATGATCCCAGCGTCCAGGGATCGAGTCCCGCGTCGGGATCCTTGCTTGATAGGGAGCCTGCTCCTCCCTCTGCCTCTGCCTGCCTCTCTGTCTGCCTGTGCTCGCTCTCTCTCTCTCTCTAACAAATAAATAAAATCTTAAAAAAAAATCAATTGACCATATAAGTGTAGATGCATTTTGGGACTCTCACTGATCATTTCATTGGTTTATCCTTACATCAATATCACACCGTCTTGATTGCTATAGCTTTATAGAAAGTCTTGAGATCAGATTGTGCAAATCTTCTGACCCTATTCCTCTTTTTCAAGATTATTTTGGTTCTTCTAGGTTCTTTGCATTTCCATATAATTTTTTAAGATATTTTTATTTATTTGTCAGAGAGAGAGAGAGAGAGACAGCACAAGCAGGGGGAATGGCAGGCAGAGGGAGAAGCAGGCTCCCTGATGAGCAAGCTCCCACTGCGAGACTCCATCTCACAACCCTGAGATCATGACCTGAGCTGAAATCAAGAGCCAGATGCTTAACTGACTGAGCCACCCAGGCACGCTCAACATATCTCTTAATAAAGCCTGGATTTTTATTGGAATTGTAATCATTGCATAGATCATTTTAAGGATCTATGGGGTCTTAATATGGGGTCTTCTTAATAATATGGGGTCTTCTAACTCATGAATATGGTATATATCTCCATTTGGCTAGATCTGCTCTAACTCCCCTGTGAAAGATTTTATAGTTTTTTGTTTTGTTTTAAGATTTTATTTATTTATTTGAGAGAGAGAGAATGAGAGGGGAGAGGGGCAGAGGGAGGAGCAGGCTGTCTGCTGAGTAGGGAGCCCAGTGCAGGGCTCTAGTCCTGTACTCCAGGATCATGACCTGAGCCGAAGTCAGATGTTTAAGAAACTGAGCCACCCAGGTGCCCCTAAGATTTTGTAGTTTTGAGTGGACACATCTTAGACTTATTCCTACATATTTTATCTCTGATGATATTGTAAATTAAGTTTGTTTAAATTCCATTTTCTGGGGCACCTGGGTGGCTCCGTAGGTTAAAGCCTCTGCCTTCGGCTCAGGTCATGATCTCAGGGTCCTGGGATCGAGCCCCGCATCGGGCTCTCTGCTCGGCGGCTAGCCTGTTTCCTCTTCTCTCCCTCTCTGCCTGCCTCTCTGCCTACTTGTGATCTTTGTCTGTCAAATAAATTTAAAAAATAATAAATTCCATTTTCTACTTTTTCATTGATAGTATATAGAAATATATGGAGGGGTGCCTCGGTGGCTGGGTCAGATGAGGGTCTATCTCTCACTCTCAGCTCAGGTCTTGATCTCAGAGTAGTGAGTTCAAGCCCCACAATGGGCTCCACACTGGGCGTGGAGTCTGCTAAAAAAAAAAGAGAGAGAGAGAGAGAGAAATATGTGGATTTTTGTATATTGATTTTTATCCTGAAAACTTGCTTTTATTCACTTGTTAGTTCTAACTAACAAAAAAAGTTAGCAGCTTTTAAAAAAATTATTATTCTTTAAGGTTTTCTGTGTATACAATCATGCATTTGCATGTAAAGACAGTTTCACACCTCTCTTTTCTACCTGTGTGCCATTTACTCCTTTTCCTTACCTATTACACTGGCTAGGACCTTCAGTATCAATGTTGACTAAAAGTTGTGATAGCAGACATCTATATCTTGTTCCTAATCTTAGCACTGGGTGTTTCATGTTTGAGTATGATGTTAACTAAGATTTTTCATGACGTCCTTCGTCAGGCTAAAGAATTTCCCTTCTGCTCCTAGTTTGCTGAGAACGTTTATTGTGAATCAGTGTTAAACTTTTTTTTAAAAGATTTCATTTATTTATTTGACAGAAAGATATCACAAGTAGTTAGAGAGGCAGGCTGAGAGAGAGGAGGAAACCGGCTGCCTGCGGAGCAGAAAGCCCGATGCGGGGCTCGATTCCAGGA
>RCUC01114222.1:0-24855 GCA_003697995.1 Taxidea taxus jeffersonii | reverse complement strand
TAGGGAATACTCAGTGTCAGGATTACTGAGCATCTGCCAGAAACCAGGTATGTGTTGGGTGTGGAAGAAGGCGGAGCACCAGTCCAGTGGTGGAGACAGATGGCTGTCTCACTGCTTCACTCTCCTCCCTCCAGAACTGGCTCGTTTTGCTATAGCTGTTTTACCCACCATTCTGCATCTGTTGGAGCCAACCGGGGCCATCGAGCACCTGTAGCCATGGATGTCAAACTCCCTTGGAAGGATAGTGTCATCACTTCACTCTTAACCCCATGTTATAAAATTACTGTACCACGTTGGACTAGGAAGTCAAAAACACACCTGCATGGGTTGTGTTCATCTGCTGTGAGATCAGTGGTGGTTCACATAGGATGAAACTGAAATCCTTGGGCACCTACAGTAAGGCATTTTTAAAACTGCACTAATCTCTTTCACCAAAATACTCTGCCTAGAACAGCAGAATCCCTTTCTCATATCAGTAGTTGCTTGCATAAAGCCACATTTGTGTTACCAGGTTCCTTTGACGTAGTCCCAAAAACTTTCCTTCAGCATAAATGCATAGGACCTTTGCTGACTTTGTCATGCCAGCCTGTCGAGGCCGACTACCCCACAGCATGCTGCTCTCTTTAAGGGACAACCAGAACAAGATACCAGAGCACCAGAAATCATTTAAGTTATGTTATAATCCAACAGTTTTTAATATCTTACTCTTTTCAGTGCCTACCTTCATGTCCTACCCATCTCAACTCCTGTTTGTTTCACCAGGTAGTGTGCCCGAGAAAACCAAATTATGAAACACCAACCATGGGTAAAGTAAAGGGGAGACAGAGCAGAGTGTAGCCTCAGTTCCTAAGATGTGTATCTTCTAGTTGGGAAATTGAGGCATATAAAAATACACTGAACGGTCCAAAAAACTCTGACAAGTTCAAGGTGTGTCGTGTAAGTGCTCTCAGAAAAGAGGTCGAGTGCAGTGGACTAAGTGCTTTGGAACAGTCATCACAGCTTCTTGCCTGGGAAGCAGACACAGAGCTCCATTGTAAAGAATGTTGCCTTCATTCACTGGCAGTGACAAAAGTACCACAGCCCTGGGGCTAACATTTGGGTAGGGCACAAGATGATAAAACGTACGCACAACTGTGTAACGCAATAGCTGTATGGCTCCATGAGGGACGAGAAATGAGGGAGGGCCTTATTTTAGATAAGTAGAGTCCAGTCCAGTAGATAAGTAGAAGTCCACCAGGCTTTTGATGATGACCTGAATGAAATGCAGGGACAGGCCATGAATTCTAACATAGATACTTAGCCTTAGTGGCCAACATCTGGGTATCAGGAGATCTCAAATGCAGATCAGTTACTACAGGTTTTCCTAGGAAGACTGGAAGATCGGCAGTGTTGGGTCCCACCGTCTAAGTTGTGGGAGCTGCACCACTGCTGTGTCATTCAGGTAGTCTCAGCCTCCGTCATAGCCCCTCCTCTTTCTTGTATTATACCCAGCTTACTTTACCCATGTGTTCCAAGTTCCTACAGGCATTGTGACTTCTGCTTTAGGAGAAAGTGTACCACATGTTAGATGAAGTTAAATTTTCCTCTGAAAATAGGCCAGGTTCCTATATCCCTTAAACTTAGATATACTTCTAATCTACTTTTTAAATAATAGAGACTCTAAACAAACTAATCATATGTCTTAGTTGGTCTCTCTTTCTTAGAGCCCCACTAAAATCAAAGTAAAGGAATAAAGAAGGTATAAACTCAGAAGGAGAGCCCACAAGAGGAGATAACCAATGAATGAGAAGGTATAAGAATTTGAAGAATGGAACGTGGATAGGTTGTTGATAACAAAAATCCGCGCAAAAAAAGACAACCAAAACTCATCCTGTAGAAACTCAAAGATTGAAGTCTTGAAGACTAGGTAGAGAGAAGGTGAGGTGTGAGGTAAGATTGAGATTTAAAGCTAGTAAACAAAATGGTTGGAGTCCCGGGAAACATAAAAGTGAAGGCCTTGGGGACAATGGGCATGGTAGTGAGCCAGGATGAGCTACAGGGCTGCAAATGGGGACTAGGTACATCTCTGCTTATTCTATTTTTTTTTTTTAAGATTTTATTTATTTGACAGAGAGGTCATAAGCAGGCAGAGAGGCAGGCAGAGAGAGAGGGAGAAGCAGGCTCCCCGATGAGCAGAGAGCCCGATGCGGGGCTCGATCCCGGGACCCTGGGATCATGACCTGAGCTGAAGGCAGAGGATTAACCCACTGAGCCACCCAGGTGCCCCTCTGCTTATTCTATCAGGGTTCTTGGTTCCTCTCCCCTTAAAACACCAGGACCAGGGGATATGGGAATGCAATTGACAGTCTATCTGATATTGGTAAGGCACTTACTAATTCCTGGGAAGACAAAACCAACATATAAAGGAAACGTAATTTTGATTCACTAGGGGCTCTGCGTGAACAGTACACGTTCCCATAGAAATACCGATTATTGAGTAAACCTAAAATCATAACTCTTTGGCGATGATGGGAACACGAGAAAGGGATGAAAGCTACATTTCATTTCATCCAAAGCAGGAAGTCATTAGACAGTGTATAAAATGGATAAAGGAGTCCATGAAATACAGCATGACTCACAAACATACTTGAATTATTATTTGGAGACATACTTTCCAAGGGAAAGAGGAGGATTGAATATGCAGTTGAAGTAGACAGAAGTATTACAAAGATGAACTTGGAGATTCTCAGGAGGAATGGAGGAAGGATGTGGGGGTGTGTCAGGTACATAGCTGTGTGTGGGGTTGTGTGTATTTGCTATGAGGAATGGCAAAACCATGCTTACGCTGACTGGAGTAAGGAAAGAGCAGTAAGCTAAAAGGGGCCAAACATTGTCACAAAGCTTTTATCCATAGGGCTGTCTCCTTTGCCCCTGTACCTGTTCACTTTCAAGTACACACACACAAACATACCTACTTTCTAATCACGACAAGTTAGCAACAACAATTGAGGTTCCATCCAATGGAGATTTTATGAAATCAGAAAGTATGGTAGTGGCCACAAGTGGATGGACTAACAGCAGCAAGAAATATCCACTAACAGCCTGACAAAGAAAATGACCGTGAGATGCATGGGTGGCTCAGTTGGTTAAGCATCTGCCTTCAGCTCAGGTCATGATCCCAGGGTTCTGAGATTGAGTCCTGCATTGGTCTCCCTGCTTAGCGGGGAACCTGCTTCTCCCTCTGCCTGCCATTCCCCCTGCTCATGCTTTCTCTCTTTCTGTCAAATAAAATCTTTAAAAAGAAAAGGGAGGGAGGAAGAAAAAGGAAAGGAGAGAAAGTGAAGGAAAGAAAAGAGGAAAGAAGGGAAGGAAAAGAAAAAGGGAAGAAAAGGAAAGAGGGAAGGGAAAGCAAAGGGGAAGGAAAGAAAAAAATGAAAAGGGAAGGAAAGAAAAGGAAAAGGGAAGGAAAGAAGGGAAAGGAAAAAAGTAAGGAAGAAAAGAAAGAAAATGAAGGAAGGGAAGAAAAGAAGGAAAAGGAAGAAAAGAAAGGGGAGGGAGGGTGGAAAGAAGGAAGGGAAAAATGACCCCAAAACACAGGAAGCAGATGTCTGAGACCATTTGGAGATGTCTACATCTAGGGTAGTGCTAGTGTTGGATATTATAAGACTTTCATGATCATGAAGAAGCTTAAGTTAAGCATATACTAAGATGAAATGTCTTTTTTATTTTTAATTGGTTAAATATGATGTATTTTCACTTTGACTACATTACCCATGAAATGGCATTTTTTTAAAAATATTTTATTTATTTGACAGACAGAGATCACAAGTAGGCAGAGAGGCAGGCAGAGAGAGAGAGGGAAGCAGGCTCCCAGCTGAGCAGAGAGCCCGATGCGGGGCTCCATCCCAGGATCCTGGGATCATGACCCGAGCTGAAAGCAGAGGCTTTAACCCACTGAGCCACCCAGGCGCCCCTGAAATGGCATTTTAAAAGGCGTTTAAGAATATAAGGCTCGGGGGCGCCTGGGTGGCTCAGTGGGTTAAAGCCTCTGCCTTTGGCTCAGGTCATGATCCCAGAGTCCTGGGATCAAGCCCCGAATCAGGCTCTCTGCTCCGAGGGGAGCCTGCTTCTCCTTCTCTCTCTGCCTGCCTCTCTGCCTACTGGTGATCTCTCTCTCTGTCAAATAAATAAGTAAAAATCTTAAAAAAAAAGAATATTCGGCTCAAAATAATCAGTACCCCCCAGAATGCTTTGTTTTTGTTTAAAATTAGGGTAAAGTCCTTTGGATATTTAGCTATCCAAAATACCCCTTTTCCTGCAAGTTTTTCTTCAGGAGAGGAGTGTGCCTTGCAGAAGGATGAAGAAAATGAGGTGAGGAAGGGAAGAACCACAGATAAGTTCTAGCAGGGAAGAGGGGCGGTGGCATCACTTAGTGGCATTTTTCAAGGGTTCAAAGTAGGTGGCCCAGATCACGAGTTTCTGAGGGAACTAGTTCTGTTAACAGCCCCATAAGGAGACGCAGGGGAGCCTAAGGGAAGGGAAGCCCCAGGATGACTGCCCTGGAATCTCTGGTTCCCTATCCTAAGCTTTGATTCCACCGAGGAACTGTGGCCATCGGGAGAGGGCAGAGCACACGTGCTGTGAAGAGTTGGAAGATGTTAAGAAGCTGGGACTGGGAACTGGTGGCTTGAGACTCCTGAAGCCCCTCTCCCGAGGTGGAGCAGGGACCTCTGTAGGGGAGCTAGTCAGCTAGAGTCAGAGTTAGGGTGAGCTGATGACACTCAGGAAGTCGTAGAAAAAAACACCACGTGTCCTTCCCCGCACCCATTCTTAACCCCCCTCAAGCCCGTCAGCTGGCTGGATGGTCTGTCACTCTTCGATTCTAATGGGCCTCCCGACTCAGAGCCCCTGTGCATTCCAACACAGCTTCCAACACTACATCTTTTTCTTCAGAATGAAAATACCAATTCACAAACACGGAACATCGTAAGAAATCATTCATCAAAGTGTAGGGAGTCTCAGTGAAGGGGGAGACTGTCTCCATTGCGCAACTAATAGCCTGTACACCTGTAATTGACATCTTCCATATTCCGCTGGCATCAGGCAGGAAAGATTAACAAAAATATGTCTCATTTCCAAAACAATCCAGTTGTTCAAACGAACTCAGTCTTCAAGTATAATTTTCTCTCTTCTCTCCCAATCATCATGTTCTTCTCCCGCTTACACTAATAAATGGGAAGGCCTCCGTGGTGGTCTCTGTGGCCAGGTCAGGGTAGGTGTGATTTCATACAGACTCGAACTCACTTTGCCAGGCTGAATATCTCTGAGTCAGATTCTTTGCTGAAGGCTTGGTGTGAGCTAGCACATCTAAGAAGTCAGCAGTGGTCACTGTGTCCAGCTGGATTCCACATAAATTGCTGCTCTCTGGATCAAAACACAACAGCACAGTAATTGACCTTACCCGGATCAGCGCTCTTGAAATGCTAATAGACCTTTTTTTCAAGACAATGCATAATGCAGCATTCTTAATCGTTAATGCAGCAGAAGGCAAGACTAAAGTGAGCTGGGGAAGGAATTCTTTAATGTGCAACTCAGCCCCTGAAGCCCAGATAAAAAATAATGACTTAAATGTATCCCTATCAAAGTAGTGTTTAAGAGTAACGCAGTGCTGCAGATGGATCCAGCCCACGTCAAAGTGTGCCAAAGAAGTAAAAGCCCGAGCCCTAAGGAGTTCATCAGCTGGGGCGAAGTTGATCCAAAACAGAACACCAGAGGAGAAATGAGTTGAGTACATGGAGGACAATTTGACCAAGGAACGTTTCCAAGTGCAGAGCCACCAAGAACAGGGGCAAGGCTCCATCTGCTGGTGAAAGTTGGGTTTTTAAAGAGCTTTCTCTCCCAGAGCACCCTCACTGTGATCCCAACATACCTGACTGGTGATTTTCAAGGGCACTGAAGATCTTTCTCACAGGCCGCATGGCTGCTTCCCTGCAAACGAGCTTAATGTCTGAGCCCGAGTAGCCCTCCGTCTCCTGAAACAGCCGCAGAGCAGCCGTGGGTCAGCAGGCGCAGTGCCGGTGGTGATTACGCTCTCACAGGCAAGATACGGTACACGACTAATGAATCATTGAGTACTACATCAGAAACGAATGATGTACTATATGTTGGCTAATTGAACTTAAATAAATAAAAAGAGCCCCTGTTTAGAATCTGTCTCTGTCCCCCCACAAACACCACGCAGATTCCCAGATCTGTAATGTTTGGGGCTGCTTATGTGTTTGGTGACCTGAGAAGCTGGAGCGTAAACAGGTTCCTGACCCCATCCAGATCCATGCTGGAAGATGCTGGCGAAAGACTAGACCATCCACGGTAGCCTAATGGGGCCCTTGTGCCCAAATCCAAGGATGATCAAATTTGGTAGACACTTTTGTTCTTGTGAATAAGATCGTACCTGCCTTTGAGGAACCTCAGAGAACATGATGCAGATGACCAGAGGATATGTTCCAGGGTCCTCTCAGAGGAGGCAGTGAGTGACACCAGTGACAGTGAGGGGAGCAGACATGTACCCCCATTTCCATGTGTGAAAGACTTGAATCATTGCAGTAATCCTTCGTGCCTTATCAGTTACCCTTTTCACAGATGAGGAAACAGGCTGAGAAAGTCAGTGGTTTCCCTGAAACCTCCCAGCTAATAAGGGGCAGGACCACGATGTCAACATAGTTCTCTGTGACAAAACCCTATGCTGTTTCCTCTACATCACACTATTTCTCCCTGTTTGAATGTTTCTGAGGGACAGAGAGCTCACTCTTTCACAAAGGAGAGGCACATTGCATTGCTGGGGCAGCTTGAGTCTTTTCTAAGTGACTCCAGGAGTATTCCCCAAACCAGCTCATGAGAACCCTGCCCAGAATATTCCCTCGGTGGCTGCTTGGCCTGCAGGTGCGTCCTCCAGGCAGCTTACCCGGCTCAACACACCATAATCCAGCTCCGTGCGCAGCTCCAGGGCTCTGCTCTTGCTCACGGGGGGCAGCCAGTGGTGGATCATGGCCTGCCTGGCCTCCCGGCTGGGGAGATCAACCAGTATCCTCTTCTCCAGGCGGCGTAACATGGCACAGTCCAGCTCCCTGAGATCACGTGGGAAACAGGAACCAGTTAGAGCAGGCAACTCTCTTCGTAAGCAACAACTACATTTCAAGAACAGTTGAGCATTGTAGGAAGCAGTTCGGCATTTTAACTTTACATGTGTACCTGAGTGAACAGAACAATTACCTCACATTGTTTGGGAGAAAGACTTGGCTAAAAAAAAAAAAAAGAGAGAAAGAAAATACATCCCCAAAATACCTTATGTGAAAGAGGGAATTTTAAGTGACTTAATTTGGGGGAAAATTCCAACTAACAGCCACCACACGTGAGCATTCCCATTGCTTTTGTACCATGAATTATTCAGTCTGATGCTGCCAGTGAGTTATTATTCCTGACAATAACTTGGGCACTCTGGGAAGTACATTAATTCTTCCCAAACTCTCTCACATTCTGGAGTGAATGACTGTCTCACGCCATTGCTCTGTTGAAATCAAAAGAGCAAAGCTCCCTCCAGTGTGCCCAACGGAAATGTGGCCCTTTGAGCCCCGCATGCCTCCTTCTCCCAAAACACTGTCAGGCCGAGTTTATACAGTTTTTGCATCTGCGAGCCAATTCCCTAAACTTCTTAATATAAAATTTCCAAACAGAAAAGTGGAATAAAACAATGGCTATCATAAACCTTCCATCTTGAGTCAACAGCAGTTAGCATTTTGTCAGATCTTCTTCATATCTATTTATCCAGCCAAATCATTTTGAATTACGTCATGAAACCCCACCCCTAAATGCTTTAGCATGCATTTCCCCCAGTAAGAACATTTTCTTACATAGCTTCAGTACTATTATGACACCCAACAGAATTAACACTGACTGCATAATATGTCTAATGCTCATTCCATATTCAGGTTTCTCCGGTGATCCCCGAAATATCATTTCCAACCCAAATCTAATCAAGAATCATGCATTACGTTTGGTTATATCTCAGATCTCATAATCTAGACCAGTCTCCTTGCCATTTCTTTAGACTTTGCCTTGACCAAGATAAAGCACATTCTGGGCTCTCCTGATGTTTTCCTCATGGTATTGTCATAACTGGTTCCTCTGTGCCCTGTCCTCTAAGATGGAATTTAGATCTAAAAGTTTAATTAGAATCAGGGTAATGATTTTTGGCAAGTATATTTCATAGATGATGATTGTTTTCAAACTCATTATGTCGGGATCCACATGTTAGCATGTCTCAAAATTAGTGATGTGGTGTTCAATTACTGGGATCATCTGTTGACCTCCACTGTAAAGTAGTAAGTGTCCTATGTACAATACTATGGCACTGTCTAAGTACCCCTTTTCCCATCCCCTTTCAACTAGTGGTTTTAGCTTCTGTTAATGGTCTTTGAATTGGTTATTTCATAAGAGTGGTGCAAAATCATGATTTAAATTTTTTTTTTCATTCCAAATGCATTATTTGGCACTATTTGGTAAGGTAGAGCTTCCCCTCATTAACTGGGGCTCTTTGGTTACCTTGAGTTACCATTCCTATTATAGATGATTTTGAGTGTGAGTTTGTAAACTCTTTATATGTTAAAATTTCAGGTTCCTAGACGGGAGGGCAACATCTATTTGATTTCCTGGTACAGAAATTAGGCGATGCCTTTCTATATCCGCAGATGTCTCATAAAGACACAGATGCCCAGCACGTGTTCCTGTTCTTCTTACTCTCATTCTGAATCTCTGTCCTGATAGCCCCTTTTACATTGGAAAATGAAAACACCCTTTCAGGGAGCATACGTGAGTCCTAATTTGGGATGACTAGATTTCTTTGAAGAATTCTATTTTTTCTTTACTCATTATTCCTCCAGTCCTGAGCTGAGAATCCAGAGTCTGGGGGTGCTTTCGCAACCATAACAATCACCTCTTCTTTTTTTGCATTCGCTTTGTTCTTTACCGTACTCGCCCTGTTGAAATTTCATTTCATGTCAGAGACCCAGACCCTCTCCCTCTGTGCAGCCACTCCCCTTCTCAAGGCCAAGATTTCTATTCAAGGCACAGGGTCAAAGAAATGTTGCACAAGTCGAGGAAACTATTTTTTTGTATTTGAAATATGAATGAGAACGGTTGCTTAAGTAGTAGTTCTAAGCAGCAGGCACTGGCTTTAGCATTTTATAGATATTAACTCACTGAATTCTCACAACAGCCCTAAAAGGTAGGTACTATTTTTTTAAGCCATTTTAAGGTGAAGAAACTGAGGAACAGAGGTTGAGTAGCTTGTCTGAGGTAAGAAAGTTAGAGAACGGTGGCAGGGGACTTGAACCCAAATGGTGAGAGCCCAGGGCCTGTGCCTCGGGTTCTGGTCTCATGCCAGCACTGTGATTGGAAGCAGACTGCCGACTCCAGTCATGGTGAAATCTCAGGAGCCCAAGAACAAAGAGGATTGTAAAAGCTTCCAGAGACAAAAAAACAGGTTACAGACAAAGGATCAGTAATAAGTCTTCTCATCAGCAATGCAAGACAGTAAGAAAAAAATAGAGTGACACCTTCAAACTTCCGAGGAAAAATAATTTCCAATGTAGAAGTCTACATCTTAATCAAACAACTAAGGGGACAGGCTTAAGATATGTTCAACACGCAAAGCCTGCAAGTATGTACCTCCCTTGCACCTTTCTCAGGAAAGTACTAGAAGACCAAAGGGAGAGCATAAACCAAACCAAAGGGCTTTGTGGGATTCAAGAACAGAAAGGAAATCTCCAGGATGCTGAGGTGAGCTCTCTGGGTCTCCTTATTTACTGGGTGCAGAGGAACATCAGGTCAGTTTGGTGTTGACAAGAAGGCTCTGGCAGACCAGGCTCCAAGAAGATGAAATCGAATACCTGGTATGTCTGAATGAACCCAGAGCAGACTGAGACAGCAGAGAGTTGTGGCTGAATGGGAAGAGAAGGTGGGAAAGGAAAGGAGGGCAAGAAGGAAATTTTAACAGGAGAAACCGTTAAACTCACATTTCAGAAATTCAGTTCAGTTCAGCAATACTGACCATTGCCAAGTGTGTTATCAGTGCTAAGTCTTCAAAGTACAGAATTTAATGAGACGGCTTCTCTCCTTCTAAGTAAGTAGAGGCAATACTGGGGAGGTTTGGGCCTTGGACTGCAAGAATGTTGGTCCTATAAATATCAAAGATAAAAATGGGACTTGAGATCAGACTAAAACCCAAGAAGGAAACAGACTACCCTGAAGGAAATTACAGAGCTGGGGGTGACAGGCAGTTGGCATATTTCTTTTCAAGGCGTCTCCCTGGACCAGTTACCCCTCCTGCAAAGGCAGGGGACTGCAGAAGGAATGTTCTATTGTAGGGTACCTTCTCCTGGGTCTCCCTATCCCATCTAGAGTGACTTCTTATTGAAAGGAAGACCAGATCCCCAGAATGCCTTAGGAAAATGGAGTCATGCAGGAGGTGGGAAACAATACCTTACTATAGATGTCTGTATTGATCAACTAATGCCCTAAAGCAAGAGATTTACCTCAAAACTGCTTGTGGGCACAAAATAAGTGCAACTCTCTGACAGCCAGGTCTGATGAATGCACTTTTAATGACATCAATAATCATATAATCATACAAGGGAGGAAACAAAGGACAAATGGAATGTACCCAGGAATTATTCTTTATGCCAATAGAGTTATATGAAAAAATTTAATGTGTGGCAACCAGAAAACACTCCCTTTAGCTCTTACACTTTGATTTTTGACTAGTTATTCCGTTCTCATGTCTCCTTTATTTTGCTTCTCTGGTACCTTCATAACCTCAGAAGGCAAAAGCAACCAGCAAGAGTGACATGAGACACAGCAGAGCCTCACAAGGCCGCAGGCCTGGGCTGCTGGGCCTATGCTCACTGGCCTCCCGGGCAGTCACCTGGGCCCCGAGGCCTTGCATCCGAGCCCCTGGGCTTTTGCGCCAAACCTGAATTCAGGGCCTCTCCTCAGCCCTTTGCCTGTGTCCCCTGTTAAACTGTGTGGTTCCTGGAACAGAGATAATTCCAGATTTTACAGAATTTTGAAACAGAAAAAGGAACCTTCCATTTTGTAAGCAGCCTTTCCAGTACGTCCGCGACCCACACAAAGGGAGTGATCATGGCCGCCCTTGAAGAGCAGAATAAGGAACTGCATTTTCTGTAGCAGATAAGGGGAGCCAAAGAATAAAGCATGAAAGGTTACTTTGCCTCCCACAGTGAACCCAGTATACGCTGACGTTTAGCTACATTTCCCACAGGGGCCAAGCTGGTCTGTTTGCTGTTCTCAGAATCTGCGTTTTGCCATCCTCCTTGTCCTACTCAGGCGATTTTCGTCCACTTTGTCTACCAAGAGCCAGGTCATTTTTACAAGCCCAGTTCAAGTGTGCTCTAGTGCATAAAGGTTTTTTTTTTTTCTTTTAAATTTCTGTTCTCTGAAATGGCCTCTTCCCCATACCATTGTATTTTACTTATTTTTTGTACCATTCGCCTAGTACTGGCTATCTCCCCATCTCACATGATTTGTGTTTATGTCTCATTCATGTCCCATCAGATAGCCAGCTTCCAGAGACCAGTGATCATGGACCAGATTTCTTGAATTCCCCGTCCATCCATCATGCAGAAAACTCAGAAGAGGCGCTCAATAAATACAGCTTGGAGGAATGAATGAGCTTTTGGGGCAGGACTATTGACTTCATGTAAAATGGTCTGCTTCCTTAAAGCCCAGCCTTTATTTATGAAGGTTTATCTGTTTTGTTGAAAACTAGCACTGTATAGTCATTAGTTCTTATTAATAGAGAAAATCAGCATCAACTTGGGCAATGGGAATAAAACTTTTTATTTTCATCCTTGGTGAAAATAATGGAAACAAAGATTCCAGGGGATGATTCATCAAATTCACTTGGCTAGGAAATGCTTTTGAAGATAAAAGATGTCTTGGGGCGCCTGGGTGGCACAGTTGGTTAAGCGTCTGCCTTCAGCTCAGGTCATGATCTCAGGGTCCTGGGATCGAGCCCCGCATTGGGCTCCCTACTCAGTGGGGATTCTGCTGCTCTCTCTCCCTCTGCTCCTCCCCTTGCTCATACATGCTCTCTTTCTCTCTCTCTCTCTCTCTTTTTCAAATAAATAAATAAATAAATAAAATCTTAAAAAAAAAAAAAAAAGGGATGTTGTCTCCATGTTGGGTATCCAGCCTCTCATCTCCAGAGACTTCTCATTCTGAGGTGTGAATTCACAAGCCTGAGACAAGAGGCTCCAGTAGGAAAGACTGGAGCAGTCGGTCAGTTTATGCCCTACTGATATTTGGGTTAAGAGCATCATTTCTTTATAATAAAGAGTAAAAATTACTTCTAATTACCATAATATCATCTATAATTACTTCTAATTACTATAATATCAACAAAGAAGATATATTCCCATTACTCTTACCATCAAATATATTATCAATAGGAAGATTGTTTCCAGCAAAGTGAAGAACTCTAGATATCCAGAAATCTCTTGTTATAAAGCCCCTTTTTAAAACAATGAATTATAGTAAACACTTTTTGAATACACAATAAATGAGCCCACAGGGAAGCAGGGCCAAAATTCTTGAAGACTAAAAATGAAGAAGAGGCTGAAAATCAACACTGAGCATTTGAAGTTGAAGCTGTGGCTGACTTGGGGTGTTTTCCTCTTCATTACAAAAAGGTTTGGGACTGAAAGTTACATGTGGGAGAGCATGGAAGGTCTTGGGCCCATTCAAGATGAGAGGTGGAATCAAGGCCCATTACATAAAACAACTAGAGGCACATCCTCTATGAAAGGGTGGGTTAGAAAAATATGTCCACTGCCAAGAAAGGAACAGAAAAGCTGTCTTCAGGAAAAAGTCTTCCTTCATAATTCAGAACTACATACGTACCCTCATTGGCATGATCAGAGAAACCTTAAGCTGAGGATTAGCTTAAAATTGTCTAAAGCTTAACACAGTCAAATACAAATTTTCTCTGGAAGGGCACATGCAAGACTCAGATGGAGTGCGCTTCATTAAATGCAAGCTCACCATCTAAAATTACAAGACCTTTATAACAAAGCACCATGAATGAAAGCAGGAGAAACTAACAATTAGATTCCACTGACGTGGAGCATAAAATTATTGTGTTTAAGGTGTATAAAAGATAAAAGGGAGTCAAGGAGAAGAGAGGAGACTTTCACTTCTGGCCAAGATGGAATAGCCTACCCTCTTAGAATCAAAAATCCCTGGACATGACAGCAAACAAATACCAGGCAACAGTGAAGGGTAGAAAGGAGGAGGAGGACAGGCTGGGCACCTCGGGACCTGAGGGATGAAGTGGCAGTGGCTTCTCTGGGTTTTCTTTTTGCCTCTCACATATCCCCAGTAGGGTACTGGGGATGCCTGTTAACGTTCCCAGGCAAAAGCCCATTCTCTTTATCCAAAAGACTATGAAAACCTTTTTTGATAATACCTGCCCTACTCCAGCCAGACAGTAAAGAAAAAAAACTACTTCCCACCTAAGAGTATCTGTGGGGCAGAGCTGGGAGCTGAGTCATGGTAGGGAGAGCATGACCCAGTAGACTGATGCCATATTAAAACTCTCAAGAAAAAGAAAAGGAAAATCAAATCAATTATGGCATGCCCATACAGTGGAACTCTATATGGAACTGGGTAGATTTTCAAACTTGACCACAATATATGAAATAAAAGGAAAAAAACAAGCCATATAAGAAAATAATATGCATCTACAGGTGATGACATTTTTTATCGTGTGTGTGTGTGTGTGTGTGTGTGTCTACAGTGCACACACAAGACTCTGGGAAGGTTTAGATTTGCCAAGGTACAGTTCCAGGGGACCGTTCACTTTCAAACAATACTGAAGCATATACTATGTTTTTAATGAGCATGTATTACTTTCCTGCAGAGCTGAAGCAGTGAAACTATTCCCTCTTTGGGAAGAAAAAAATTACCACAGAAAGCTACACAGGCAACAAATGATAATAAAAAAACCACTTTCACCAGAAGGTCTATACAAAGAGGCTAATAATACCTGTGTCACAAGTGGTAAAATTATGAGTGCTTTTTTCCAGCTCTTAAATTTCCCATAAAACAGTTATATTAATTGTTTAATTTATAAAATTTAGTTTTAAAATTACAGTTCATAAGTCAACATGCACCATCTAGAAGAAAGAGTAATGCCATTGGTAGAGCCAGATTGAAAGACTTCTGTCTGACAGAACCAAGCAAATGGAGTAAGAGGTGAATGGGACAAGGGCAAGGTTACTAGTAAGCAACCTCCTGCTCAGCCAGTCCTGTGCCTTACCCAGTCCTGCACCACACCCTTCTTTCCTGGTTGTGTTAGAATCACCCACCAACCTCATGTGGAGGATCATGGACTTGATATTGTTGCATGGGATAGTGGTGTTATATATGGACAGAAGCAATTTCAAGCAAAAACACTTTGACCACTGATAGGCACAAAATAAAAAGCCTGCAAGCGTGACTGAATGCAATTGCAGTGAAAAAGATGCAATCACCAGAGAGTTCACGCAAACCACTGTCTCCCAAAGCATTCTCAAATGAAAAACTGGTCTTGTGAAATCCTCCTTGAGGAAAGGATTCCAGGGTTAAATAAGTATGGAAAGTACCGATTGCTCAGCACTTTCTCGAAGCTTCTCTAGGAAAGTCACAACACACAATAACATCTTAAAGGCACTGAGAAGTCCTGTCATGTGGGAAACCAGTTGAACTATCTTTAATTCAGTATCTCTTGAACTTATTAGATCACTAGATTCTATCCTTTGGATAATGCTTACTGACTTATGACAGACTACTCTCAGAGAAATGTTGATCTAGAGGGTGATGATACCCAAGGCATGAGGCTTTTCCCTGGAGCGCATGAGATGCATGGAGAGATTGTGGAAAGAACTGGGTATCTCATCACAGAGGAGACAGCTCCTACAGGTAAGTTCTTGAACATTCCCAGTGCAATAATCTCCTGGATCTTATGCTTTCTTCTGAATATTAGGCTTGAGGCTTATTTGTTTTTAATCCAAAGTTTGGTCATACTCAGTGGTGTTTAATTTTAACAAAGGTAGTGAACTCTCTAGCCCTTCTGCAGTAGGAAGTAGGAGATGAGCTTCATCATGCTTCACACATAAAATTTTCACACCTTATTTGTACAAACTACCATCAAGTTAAATAGACATCTAAAGATGGTGTTTGCCTTAATGACCCTGTTCAGTATTTTGTTTCCCTCTAGGCTCTTAGGCCAGAGTTTTTGCATACTTAACAATTGAGGCGGGTCAAATTAGCCCTAATTGTGCTCACTAAACATTTCTTATGTGGCTGTTATTTTAATGATAATATATCACAAGTGCAACATTTGTTATTCTCCTCATTGTTGATTGACACATCGAATGACACAGCCACAGTTATTTCTTGCTTCCTTCTGGTCCTTTCCGTGTTGCTACAGATGAGGGAAGGTGCTCCTTGGAGGAGAGGCTGCATGCCCTCTCACTGCTAAGAAGGGAGAAATGACCAACCCTTCGAGACAGATGGACTCCCCCCATGGAAAATGGTAAGTTAACGAGTAGTAAACGATAGCCTTGTGCCCTGAAAGATGCTATGGGTGAGAACTACCAGTAACTAACCATGAAGAATCTCTTTGGGGATTTTAAGATTGGGTTTTTATATAGTTTGGTATCATTTAGTTATTTCCCCCAGAAGGACATTCTGCTTTAATCAGATAATTTTATTCCCTCATGTAAGACTCTGAAGCCAAGATAAAGGTCTGTTCCAATAGCCTTAATAAGAATGTAGCATCTCCTTAAAGACAGACTTGGACAGTATGTAGCAAGGAGCTTAAAAACCATCCATGTCCTTTTATATGGTAATCCTATTTCCAGAAATCTGTCCTAAAGAAAAAAACCAAATTTTGGTCAAAGATTTCTATTCAAGGAAGTTCATTTCAGTGTTATTTATAATAGAGAAGAGTTGGGAGCACCACATATGTTCAACAGGAAAGGAATGATTAACTAAATTGTGGTATATTCACATGTGGGAATTTTGGACAGCCATTACAAAATCCAATTTTCAAGGATTATTTAATGACTTTGGAAATGTTCTCACTATAATGTTAAGTAATGAAAGCAGGACACTAGTGGGAATACAAAATGTACAACCTCTATGGAGGGAAATTTGGCAATCTCTACTATAATTTCATGTACATTAACCCTTTGACCTAGCAATTCTATTTCCAGGAACCTATCCCAGAGATACACTGGCAAATACACAAAGTGATATATGTGCACCATTATTCACTGCAACATTATTCATAATAGCAGGAGTAGGAATAACCCAAATGCCCATCACTGGGTGACGGGGATAGATTATCATATGCACAAAATGGAACGTACGCAGCTATAAAGGGAGTAAGAACGAACTTTCTGCCCAGAATATTTTGTTCAGAAAAAAATCAAGATACAGAACAATTTATATCATACGCCACCTTTTGTGGAACCAAATTCAATTATATTTTGGAGTTAAAAGAAACCTTGAGAGTTCATCTGTGGGGCATGTGATAGTTTGTCTCTATATAATGTCTGTCACTTACTTCTGTTCAGTGAGTCTCAACTGGGGAGTATTTTACTGCCCAGGGAACATTTGGCAATGTCTGGAAACACATAATTTTTGTTACAATAGGGAGCTGTGCTACTGGTATCTAGTGAGGCAAGGCCAGAGATGCTGCCTAGCATCATACAATGCATACATAGGACAGGCCCCCACAAAGCATTGTCTGGCCCAAAATGTCAATAGTGCTGGGGTGAAGAAATCTGGATTTAGCACTTCCATTTCAGGACAGGTGTGTACCATCTTGCTCATCAAAATGTGGCTGTCATGAGAGTACTGGTATTGGTACTGAGAAACTGTTCCATACACAAATGCAAAATATACTTACATCCTAGGATTGAGTAAATATTAATTATATTAATGTTAAGAAATAAGATTTTTATAATTAGAGAGAAGGTACAAATATAAAATCAAATAATTTAACTAAAGCTCTTGTAATCCTAAATTTGAATGGGAAATTTCATAATGAAATATGAAGTCATTATTTGCTTCTTTTTAAAACTATGTATTTCCCTAGTTCTGCCCAATCAAAAGGCCAAGAAAGAATGATAATCCAGTTAGCAAGGAGCGCCTGTAATCGTGAGATTGCTATCTCTAAGTATTATTTTTCCCATCAAAGGATACAGTGAGTACAATCCAGACTCTTCAGACGTATTACAGGACAGCTTCCCTGATGATCAAGTCAATGGCAAGTGGGAAAAAAGGGGAGGAGATCTGTTCTAGATCAAAGGAGGCTTAAGGGAAATTACAAAATGCAAACCTTCTTTGGATACCAGTTCAGTAAATTAATTGTAAAAAGACATCTTGGAACAATCTGGGAAACCTGAATATAAACTGGGTAGTAGATGATAATAAGGAGGAATTGGTGTTGATTTTATTGGGGGTAGTAACGGCATTATACAGTAATGGAAGAAAATGTCCTTTTTTAGAAAGAGGTATACTGAGGTATATTTGTGGGAAGTGACATGACGATAGGGACAGAACAATCTGGGAAATATTTTAAGATACTGCAGCAAAACGAGGGCAAGGGCAGGAATAGATTAAATCAATCAGGCAAGGGGTGCCTGGGTGTCTCAGTTGGCTAAGCATCTGCCTTCAGCTCAGGTCATGATTTCTGGATCCTGGGATCAAATTCCATGCCAGGCTCCTTGCTGAGTGGGGAGCCTGCCTCTCCCTCTCTTTCTGTGTGCTCTCTCTCTCTCTCAAATTAGTAAAGTCTTTAAAAATCTATAGATCAGGCAAGATGTTAGTTCCTGAAACTGGGAAATGATGGGTGCTTTCTCCTCTTCTTTAGTGTCTGGAATTTTTCATAGTAAGCTTTTTTAGAGCCCAGCACTGCTTAAGGATGGTTCAAAAAGAACATATTGGTTCCAAGGTACATTGTAATGATGTAGGCAAAGCCATGTATTTGCCATTTGCCAAGATGAGGGGCAATTCTTTTGGAAAAGCCTTCTAAGACTTCTTTAATATTTGATTGATGGCCTTTTTTTTTCTTCTAAATTTTATGTTGGTGTTTACCAAAAATTGATCACCTCAGGGAAATTGTGGCAGCACAGTAACTTCTTCAACAACCTACGTATTCCCTGGGAGTAGAAGTTTCTCTTTTCCTGTAGAAAATGTGTAGGTCCCCCCCAGGGGACACATATGTTCCCGGAGCCATACATGGAGCCTCTCCAGCTGATTCCCACATCACCTGGGACAGGAGTAAAGTGCTTATGATCAACCCTATTTCAAATGGATGAAGCAATGGAGATTCTTTCTCTGAGGGATTTCACAATCACCTTTAAATGACAGTTCTCGGGGCGCCTGGGTGGCTCAGTGGGTTAAAGCCTCTGCTTTCGGCTCAGGTCACGATCCCAGGGTCCTGGGATCGAGCCCCGCATCGGGCTCTCTGCTCAGCTGGGAGACTGCTTCCCCCCCACTCTGTCTGCCTCTCTGCCTACTTGTGATCTCTGTCTCTCAAATAAATAAATACAATCTTAAAAAAAAATAAATGACAGTTCTCTGCTTGGATTTCACTTTAATATTTGTATGTAAATACCTCTTATCATGAACACATAAACTGCTGATCACCTTACACATTAGTGAAGTCTTATAAATTTGAGGGGAGTTGGAGCCAGGTTGAAATTAGGAATATATTTAAAATAACAGATGACATGTGAACATCTTTTCAGTGACTTATTTGAGAGCTTAGATGACCAGCAAGAGAAACAGCAGAAGAGTTTCTCTTTCATCTTTGAATGTGGAAACAGAAATGGACAGGATAGGTGTGAATGTGGGGGATAGTGTTACAAGTCCCAGCTCTGTTGCAGATTTGCTTTTGACTTTGGGTGGATTGACCTTCCTTGACTTTGATCCCTGTCTTTGAATGGGAAAAACATCACTTCCTTATCTGCCGCCTGTCTTACCTGCAGCTCAAAGGAAATAATGTATGTGAAAACACTCTTGGAACTATAAAGGGATTATCATTATTTTTTTAAATATACTCTCCAAGTAGATATTGTTTTTCCCTAGTCAACCTCTCTTATTTCCCAATTCCACTTCTAGAATTGTTCTTAAACCACTCAGGGATACAATTTGAATAAAAGACTCTGAGAGTAGATTATATTTTCAATTAGAGATTATTTAGCTTTCTATTTACTATGCAACATTAAAGATTTTCCTAATTAAAAAAAGAGTTTGATTTTAATACTGTTAAAGTATAAACATATTATTTCTGGAATATTCCTTGAATCCTGCCTGAAGATTTTAGCTTTTTATAGTTCTCTGCCAAAGCCCTACTTAAATAGAGTAAATAATTTGACTTGAAACTCAAAATGTATGTCCATTTTATTTTTTTAAAGATGTTATTTATTTATTTGAGAGAGAGAAGAGAGATCATAAGCAGAGGGAGAGGGAGAAGGAGGGGGAGAAACAGAATCCCCTCTGAGCATGAACCCTGACATGGGGCTCAACATGGGACTCGATCCCAGGACCCTGAGATTATGACCTGAGCTGAAGTCAGACACATAACCAACTGAGCCACCCAGACACCCCAGAATGTCCAATATTTAAAAAAATATTGTTAGTGGTAGTCCTGACCTATGTTCCTTCTATTAAGGCAGATTCTCTCCTGGTACAGATAGTAAGAACTGAGGACTTGACCAGGAAAGACTTCTGATTAATCTTCCAGGGCAGGAACCAAACCATGAGACTTTGCCCAAAATGGTCAACACAGTGTCTTTATCCATATTCACTGGCTCATAAAAATGTATTCAAGGGATAGCTGGGTAGCTCAGTTGGTTAAGCATCAGACTATCTTGGCTCAGGTCATGATTGCAGGTGGTGGGATTGAGCCCCACATAGGGCTCTGCACTCAGGGGGGAGTCTGCTTAAGATTCCATTTCCATCTCTCTCTGCCTCTCCCTGCTGCACACCTGCACACACTCTCTCTCAAATTGATAAATCTTTTTAAAAACTGTATTCAAAATGTACTAAGATCTCTTACCATGGCAGGTTAGAGGCTGCTAAGACAAACACAAGATCTTCTGAGCGAGCCAGCCCATCCATTTGCACCAATAACTCTGTCTTCATCCGAAGGCTTCCTTCATGTTCTCCGCTACAGAGAGACACAGAGGTGAGATTATCACAAGACGTGGAGCCTTTGCTTCTAGGACTAAGTGCCACTAAGAGTGGCACTCACATCAATGACTGTCGCTGTAGAACAGGTTCCCTGCCTCATTCTAAGGAGCCACTTGTACTAGGGTTGGAGGAAACAAGCAGTTTGGTACTATTTTCACATAGAGGGTGATAGAAAGGAAGTAAATGAGTATAATGACAATATTTAAAAGAAAACCAAAGGCTGGCAGTGAACTAGAAAACAGCTGAAAGGTAGACAGTAGCCCCGATGGACTTAAAGCAACCATGTCCCCCTGCAGTGCCATCTGCCCTTGGTAAAAATGGTGTAATTGAGAAGAATCCTTCCATCTTGGTAGCAGGTATGAAAGTACGTTTATACACAGTATTTCCTTTAGTATAATTTGTGGATATAATCTATTGAAGAGGAGAAATGGGGACGTCTGGGTGGCTCAGTGGGTTAAGCCGCTGCCTTGGGCTCGGGTCATGATCCCAGGGTCCTGGGATCGAGTCCCGCATGGGCTCCTTGCTCGGCGGGAGGCCTGCTTCTCTCTCTGCCTCTGCCTGCCTCTCTGCCTGCTTGTGTGCTCTCTCTCTCTCTCCTTCTCTCTGGCAAATAAATAAAAAAAAATTTGAAAAAAAAAAAATGAAGAGGAGAAATGAGCTACCATGATGAATCTGTTTCATTCTCTTCTAATAAGAGACAAGACAATGACACGGAAAGTATGCTTGCCCCACACAGACATGGGGGCTGTCTTCTGTGCAAATTCACCCTCTGAGCCCCTCCTCTACCACGGCCAAGACCCCTCCGACAAGAAGGACCTCACTACAGGACTAACAGTGTAGACTGGCTCTAAGTACTGACTACATTCAGCAGGCTCTCCTTCCTCTTTTCTTGTAGAGATTGAGGTAAAAAGGACAAAAAAATCCGTGTCTTGGACCACACGACAGCCAGCCTCTCATCTCTGCATGTGTACAGTGGCAGCATAGATTAGGTATGTGTGTGTGTTTTTTTTTAAAGAACTGTGCCACTCACCATCAAACTACCTTGTCCTAAGAGAAAGGACAGTCTCACAGCATAGTTATATATTTATTTATCAATTACTCATAATTAATCTTTTAACATCATATGACCCATGAAGTCTTCAGAGCACCTGCCCTTATTCCTTGACCCTTTGAAGACTCTAGTTTTAGGGTCCAAGTTCCAGACAAGGAAGCTGACGTTCCACACAAACCCTGGAGCACACCCTAGGATAGGTGATGAAGTTCCCAAATCAGCCTGTTCAAAGCTGTGGAGAACCCTGGGAGTGGAGATGGACAAAGTGAATGAAGAACAAGCACACAGGTCACTCTGGTCAGGCAGGCCAGGTGGGCCAGGTCTTTGCAGAGGGAATGACCACTAGGGTGGTTGGTCTGTCTGGTGGGTGCCCAGTCGGATGCCTGTGCTCTGGTCTGCTCCCATCAGGTCCTGAAGAGAGAGACAGGGTGTCCCAGCCTGGGGCTCACTAGCACCCATTAAGCCATGGCAATTGTCCCATTTCAATCAGTGCCATCAATGCCATGCCTCTTAGGTGCATCCTAATGGTTGCTCTGCCATTAGGAAAATGATTTTCAATAAGTAAAATTTCATAAATTATATTGTAGTTATACGTCCAAGAAGCTAAATATTTGCCTTTTATTACTATTAGTTCGGCCTTGATAAATGGACCATTAGAGGCCATTAATAAATGCAGCTGTGTTGAAATTTGCCAGAGATGTGTTTTTCCAAGCCAGGGTTAGTAAAAAGTTTCAAATAAGAATACTTCTGACGAAGACAGAAAAACTTCCTTAAAACACACATACACAGGAGGCTCACTGCAGTCTGAGATGTGTTCTTTCCTGCTGGGGACATTAGTGGACACTTAATCTTTAGAGTTAACATATGTGATATATTTAAAATCAGGGTGAGCCACAACCTGATGTCACAGAGAAGTGGTGGCTTCCCCGGCCTCACACACCTTGCCAAGGGCTGCCCCTTGGGCCTTAGCCTTTGCAGCCCCATTGCCCACAGGCAGCCCCTCTGGCTCCAGAGGCAGTGGTCACAGGCAGCTATTCTGGGCGAGCGAGACCTTGATGGCAGCCTGGGATCATGGGGCTGGGTGATCTTCAGTCCTGAAAACCACTGTGGGGAAAGGGGGAAGAGAGGATGACATTTCCTCCGGTTATAAAAACTACTTAAATCAGCTATTCAGTTAACAGGATCTAATTTAAAGACCTTTCCATGTGTCTGCAGAAAATTTGTGGGCTTATTAATAGGCTCATTCTGCTGGTAAATGTCGATGGGCTTCCGACCATCAAACACACTTACAAGAGGGGAGAAGTGATGACCAAAAAAACCCCCCTGTCTGTTACCCAGGAGCCGTGCCTCTCTGACTCATCACTGACTCCAGCTCGTCCAGGAAGATGGTGGAGGGAGCGTGATAGCGGGCAAGTTCAAATAACACCTGGGAAGGAGAAAAGCAACCACATGTTCAAATTCATATACTTAAGTTCAAGTTCACTGATGCTCCCAGAGATTAAAAGCTTAGGCTGGCTGTACTATTAAGCATTTATGCTGCACTCTGTTCTTCTACAATAATTTTATAATCATTGCAATTACTTCTCCTTAGCAAAACCCCATGGATGGTCCAATTATTTCTACTTATCACTTGATAAGATTAGAGCCAGAGAGAGTTAGTGGTTAGTTCAAGGTTACTAATCATAAATGGGAGAGCTTAAGATAAAACTCAGTGCTTGAGCTTGTAGTCAGTTAGTTAGCCCCTGAGACTCCCTGCCAATCATATGTTCCGTAAGGACACAAAAGCCTTGGAATGTGGAAAGTCATTTGATGATTTTCCCTTAACCTTTAGGGACAATGAAGGTTACTCTCAGAAGGAAGAACTGTAGGCAATGGATACAGTTCCTGTGAGGGGTAACAAGGCTGAAGAATTTTGCCCCTTTCTGCTCCCCAGATTACTCCATGGGGTCCCCATTCCACTCCAAACACTGCTGTTTGGTAGACTCAGGTGCTTGAAGGCAATTCCCAATTGAAAAAAATATTCCATCCCAAAATAAAATATTATAGACTGAACAAGAACAGGAAAGCAGCCAGCAAAAGAATAGACATATAAAAACAAAATAAAGAGCTCTAAAGGGAGATGTGGTGGTGATGAAAAGAGTATAAAAAACTAAACCTTTTTTTTTTTTTAACCTTGAAACTGATCTCTTGAGCACCATATACAATTCTTCACTGGTTGATCGGAGAAAGCAGTAGAGATTTAGAAAAGAATAGAGGTTCTTTAATAGGCACAGGGGATTTATTCTCCATGTCACTTAGCACTAGCAAAGCAGCACAGAACAAATAAGAGGAGAAGAGCCTAGAAAAGGCCAGATTGCAGCTTTCATGAGTAGTGGCTGGTTATCCCTTATAGGTCTCCCTGCCACTGAGCCGGAAATCCCTCAACTTCACCATTGCGTGCACGTGTGGTGCGACCATGCTCATCCTTAAGTGTTTTCCTTTCACAGAATCCTACTTCGTTTGGCCAAGACAGTTGGCTCAGCCTAATGAACTGAGGGAACGGTGTCAATGCTGGGACACACATCACAAATGCCTCTTAGACACTATAGAAACCCTCTCATTAGAAGCCAGCAATTTGTTTCACTTATCACCAAAAAAAGCCCCAATATAACTGATATTAAGGATGGTCACAACAGCAGCAATCTACCTAATGAAAAGTGGAATATCAGAACTCTTTAATAGAACCACACATGTTTTTAAGGTGCTCCCTAAGAGGCAGAGAGACTGAGAGGCTCTAAAAATCCAAACAACCAGTTGGCAGGAGAACCACATCTGGAGCCCATGTCTCCATACTGACAACACCACTGCTCTTTCCAGTGCCAGAGAATATATAGAATGCCGGGTAAGTGCTCTGGAAGCATTAGTCTAAAATTTTTGAAAGTACTTGGAGGAAGTTAAATCGTATGATTGGGGGGCAGGGGAGAGTGTTGAAAGATGTAAGTACCAACAGGTGTGTGCATTTGCTGAAAAGGCCACTCAACTATTCAACAGCATCAATCCTAGGAGGCAAGAACATTAGGAGGGGAGGGAGGAACATAACCCAGGAGTTCCCTATAAATAACTCTTTAATTGGAGTAGAAAGAGAAACAAATGGTAGGAATGTGTCTCTGATTTAGAGGAAGATTCTGAAGGGCTCTCTTTATCTGAAAGCTTCATAGTAAAGATCTTGACAGCATGACCAAGATTTTCCAGGTGAGGATCCTTCCAAGAGCTCAGAAAATAACTTCTGAAAGGACAGAAGATGAGATCCTTCAAGGTTAGCAGAGGTTATCTGTTTTCCTCCTGAATCATTTTTTTAAATATCCAAAACCAAAAATGCATTTCACAGAAAATAAGAAAATATAAATATCTTCTAAACTTATAAGAAGATGCTCAAGTTCATTCAGAATTAAATAAATGCATATTTGAGCACTGAAATATTAGTTTCATTATCAGATTGACAAAGATTTTTAAATTTGGGTTCT
>RCUC01114219.1:0-17853 GCA_003697995.1 Taxidea taxus jeffersonii | reverse complement strand
AGACCAGGAAGGGCTGATTGCTATGCTGGGTGGTCATAGGTGGCTGGTGGAGGTGAGTTTGTTTTGGCACTGAGTTTCTCCTTCCATCAGTCTGTACTCCAAGGCATCAAGAAGCTCACAACACTGAGCGTCAACACTCACCCCTGAACACCTTAAGGTCAGTGCCTTCCCCCGTTCATTCAATCCCACATTGTTTGGTTCCATGTGGTTGCTCCCTTTTGCTTGGTGCTTCCTCTTCCCTAAGGATCAGATCTGTCACTCCCCTGAAGAGCTGGTAGTTCCTGTGCAGGCTCAGTGGAGCCAGTCTCTGCTCCCAACTTCTGAGCCTCCCATCTCCACTCAGGGGTAGAGTCCCTTCTGCCTTGTTGCTGTTATCCATCACTGGTTTCCATTCTCTGAATCCCTTCAAGGACTTCACCTTCTCCTTAAGAAGATGGGGGCTTTTATTTCCAATATTGTGCTCTTGTTTGGAAAAGACAACAGAGTACATATTCTTCAAGTCTTTAACACAGTCTTTTGAACTTGGTCCTTAAGTGAGTACTTAACAGGATTTTCATTTTGGGGTGTCACTAATGGGAGCAACTGCCAAGTTGACCCACATGAAATGTGCATGTCCCCCAGTGTGAAAGAAGTCATTTATGCCACCCCTTTCCTTCCAGATCCTCCCCAAACATCAGCTCTCCAGCACAATCAATGGCTTTCTAATCTTACTATCTGACTCTTTAGCATAGTCAAAGTATGAATTTTTGAAATAAAAAATTTGAGTTCTTTGATAAAAGTTGCACAGGAAACCAAGTATCATAAAATACAGGTTATACCCATTATAATTATATTATGTTATAATTATATATGGTTACATGAATCATATATATATATGTATATATATAAATTAAAGTGAATGCTCTGTAATGCTTGGTGACAAACAACATTGTGGAAGGTAAGTACAGGATGAAGGACCAACAGAAATTGCTTACATTACTGGTTCTGATTCAAATAGAGCTCCCTTGGAGTTCCTGGATTTCCCATCTGTCCCTGACCAGTTCCAGGGCACAGAGCATCTTTTGAGGGTGGGGAGGTGGTATAAATGCCCCCTCATACTCTGCTCTGACACCCTGAGGACAGGGTATCACCTGCACAATGGTAGCTCCCATTTATTCAACCTTTGCTGAGTGCCAGGCACTGCTCCTAGTGGCTTACATGTACTGAACATTTTTAATTCTACCGGCAACCCTTCAGAGCTCTCTTTCCTTGGAAAAGTGTAGTAGCTCTACTCAAGGTCACATTCCTATAGAGTTGTGGACCCAGGATTTATACCAGTGGGTCTCTCTCCGGAACTCTGTGCTTTTACTTTTAGGCAGTCCTGCCTTAATCATATATTATACTGGTTTTTACCTTTCTTCTAAGGGACAAGTGTAGAAGGAGAGAAAATACCTCATTCCAAAATATCATTGACTCCTGGAATATACTAGCACTGACTTTGAAACAAGTGCTTCTAATTTTTGTTTTCTTTTCAGCTTCTAGCAAACAAGAAAGTATTTTCTTTGAAATACATGAGGCTGGTCTCTTTCATGTTCTGGTGGCTGAAGTTGGTTCATGCCAGTGGGGGTGCAGGGCATCTAATCTCAGAAACAAACTGGAAGTGGGCAACCAAACATGGCCAGAACCCACTCCCTTGTACCCCTGTTCTTCTCTGAACATGTCTTCCCTTAATCTCATTCTGCAGGACCAGCCCTTTCTGCTCCCCAGTTTAGAGAGAAGGACACGGAAGGCCCCAGCGGCCAGGCTTCCCCTGCCTCCCTTTTCAAAGCCATGTGATCTGAGAGGGAGTATCTTGGTAATCCATTCAAATTCTCGGGAAAGGCACGTTGATTGGCTCAGCGTGGTCAGGTGTAAACTCTTGGGTCAGATCCTGGGCCCAAGGCAATGCTGTGTTACTCAAATGTAGCTATTCCCTCAGCCAACCTGTTGGGGATCTGTTGGTATGGAGGAGTAGTTTTTCTGAAAAGGGATGAAGGTTAGGGGTGCCAGTGAGAAGGATAAATAGACCATCTCATAGGTATCTACTACACTTTGATTTCACTGCAGCTCAACCGGGAAACAGTCATTAGACCCCCATCTCTTCCAAACCCACTGGCTTTGGCTTAGTTTTATGAATTAACAGAATAAGGAGTGGTCATCTGAAAACAGGATCTGAAGCCATTTCCCCCTGTGGCATTAAGTAAAAGCAAAAAAAGGACAGTCAGCAGGAATAGCAAGCTTTCTTAGATCTCCTTAAATGGAAGATCCATCGCTCCTACTGCCTGTCCAGACACAGAGCTGACGGTAAATAATAGTTGCTATTTTAATTTCTGGAGAAGGCACGAAACGAGTAGTATTAGATGTTGTTAAAGTGGGGTTCCTGAGATGGGTGCTGGCACGGGAACTTGCTTACCCTCTCTAGACCAAAGCCTATCACAGCTGACAGTACTCAGTAAACTTAATATTACAGGGGTGCCAGGGTGGCAGTCTTGGTTTCTGAGTCTTGGTTTCAGCTCAAGTCATGATCTCAGGGTTGTGCGATTGAAGTGAGATTGATCCCTGCATTGGGCTCTGTGTTCAGCATGGAGTCTGCTTGAAGATTCTCTCCCTCTGCCCCCAGCACATGCATGTCTATGTATGCAAGCACTCTCCCTTTCTCTAAAATAAAATCTTTTAAAAAATACCCTTAATATTATAAAGGGCCATGTTACCAAGATAAAAACATTTAAAACAAGGAAAAAAGTATTTAAAAGCCCATGATTACATAAACTGTGTTGTATGTTTATATTAAATTTTCAGCAAGGTTCTTTACTGGGTACTTCCTTCCAATAATATGACATCTTGTTTGCTGTCCAGGTTGTCAACCTTTCTATATCTTACAATCTGTATATATGCATTCTGTAGCATGCTTATGAGTTCCCATGACCTTGAAGCATTAACATCACAACAAATTGCTATTGTAAACTAAAAAGCTAGCTTAAAATATTAAGTTATAACATCGTGTGTTTACTAATACATTAGTTAAATAGTACTAATATTTGTTTTAAATAGTTTGTCTCTTTTTGCACCTGAACTCGACGAAGTTACAGACATTTCTCAGTAAAGTGTCATTATGTCAGACAGGTTGGTGGGTCCCCCAGGAGAAATTTGTTCAAGCTTACTGCTGTCAGACCTCAGCCTCCCTCCTCCCCACTCTGTGGTGGGTATAGATGCTTGTCAAAGCTGGGGCTGGAACTAATGGTGGCCCCATCTTCCCTGGGCCACTCAGGGGCAATGGCCTCATCCTTCTTAAAACCAAGCATTCCAGCACCCTCTACTCCAGGTGAAAGGAAATATAGCTCTTCCTCAGCAGGGAGCTCTGCTGAGGTGAAAAGACTTCTGGATGGAGCACCTGGGTGGCTCAGTTGGTAAGCATCTGCCTTCAACTCAGGAAATGACCTCAGGGTCCTGGGATCGAGCCCAGCAACTATGGGGCTGGCAGCTCAGTGGGGGGTCTGCTCCCTCTCCCTCTGCCTCTGGCCCCTGCTTGGGGCGTCTGCTCACAGACTCTCTCTCAAATAAATAAACAAATAAAATATATTTTTTAAAAAATCTCTGGGATCCCATCTTTTATAAGTGGAGACAGTCATACCAGAGGAAAGAGGAGAAATC
The DNA here is from genome assembly GCA_003697995.1 of Taxidea taxus jeffersonii. Classification (NCBI taxonomy): domain Eukaryota; kingdom Metazoa; phylum Chordata; class Mammalia; order Carnivora; family Mustelidae; genus Taxidea; species Taxidea taxus. Next base: position 14,184 of record RCUC01114219.1, on the reverse strand, counting down.
AGGGCACTTGGGTACTGGATGTGGCTGCTATGAATGCCTCAAATCCTATAGTTACAGAAATCAGGAATTATGGACCAAAATCACAGAAACAGAGGGTAAGATGATACTTCGTAATGTAGAGCACAGAACTCTCAGGGTGCAGTTGGTGCCAAATGTTCTCTTTTGAGGGGGGGCAGGATCAAACCATTTTATTGAGGGGCTTCAGGGAAAGGTCAAAGGGCTAGGAGAACAATGAGATCCAATATCCTCAGCCTGGCCAGGATCTCCTCAGCTTCGCAGCTGCCAAAAAAAGTCCAAATGTCCTCTTAAGGCCCACATTCTAAAATGTCTTTTTGGCATTTGGCCTTCTGGTGACTATTCACTTGAGAATCACCACATGGTGCCAACAATGATTTGGCTTCCCATAGCGTAGGACTCCCAAACTTCTCTACACTGTTCACCACCTTCCCAGCTATCCTTGACTAAAATTCATATCTTCCAAACCAAATAACAAAAGATAGACATTCTAGTTTTTAGTTGGGGAAAAGTACCCTATCTCTGATCTCAGGCCAGAGAAGGTTGTGGCATGCGGCAGGGAGATGCCCAGCAGTGGCTGGAGGGCTGGATTCAGCCACCTCAGTCACCCTACTTGCCAGCGTTTTTTTCTCCATCACAGTGGGGCCACCATTCTATATTCTAGGTGCCTTCCCTGAAGCCAGGAAATTGTCCCTAGACAGAGTGCTAGGTAATTGTAGAAGCCATTTCCTGAGTGTCCCTTTCCTCAGGGGTTGTCTTCTGTGTCACTTTGCCATGGTGCCTAGAAACTCTGTCTCATGTATTTTGTCTGCTTTTATAGACTTTCCTCTTTGTGGGAAGACAAAATGGAATTTCTAAAAAGGAAAATACTATGCTTTTAAAATCTTGGTGAGACTAGGGCCCCTGGGTGGCTCAGGCAGTCACATGGCTGACTTCAGCTCAGGTCATGATTTCAGGGTGCTGGGATTGAGCCCCATATCAGACTCCCTGCTCAGCATGAGGGTAGGGAAGTCTGCTTCTCCCTCTCCCTTTCCTGCTCCCCCTGATGTGCCCTCCCTCTCTGTGTCAAATAAAATCTTTTAAAAAATCAGATGCTTAACCAACTGAGTCACCTAAGCACCCAAAGCCTATTTCAATTTTATGTGACTTCAGAGATTCATGGTCAATAAAATGGTAGGATCAAAACTAATAATTCATTTCATCAGCATTCAGAGATTTTTTATTTGAAGGGTTGTTGTTACAAAGACTTTGAGGAAAGATAAATGATCCTTCTGTTTCTAGTTTAAGTATCAGTTGGGAACTAGAAAAGAATATTCTCTGTGATCATCTGAAGCCTACATTTGTATCTACAAGATGACTTAAAAGAAATCAATTCTTTATATATTTGACAGCACAAAGTATCTTTTTTTGCCTAGCAGTTTCTCTTAAAAAAAAAGTAATGTCTAATATGTTGTACATTTTTATTTGACATTCCTGTAATATATGCTGGATTACTTCTCAGTTATGAAGAATTATTAAAAATGCCAAATTCTTTGACACATCCAATCACCCTATCATTGCCATGACATAAAGGCTTCATGTCTCACTTTGAGCCAGGCAGCAGCCTGAGATTCATCTGCCTTCAGGCTCGAGCTCCTCCCAAATCACCCTCCGTGGTGTGAAGACTAAGACCCCAAGTTACCAGCGACTCTTAAGTCAGGTTTGTTAATAAGCAGCACTCACACACCTCTGAGGAAAAACCAGCATCGTGAAAGAGAGATGACACCCTCTATATACAGGTCATCTTTTAACCCCAAATGGGGCTCTAAAATACCTATAGGTGTTATCTTTACTGGCTAAGAGACAATGGCACGTGCAGAAAATAGATGAGGGAGAACCTAGGCTTAGGGTTAGGGGCTGTGGGCATGGCTACACTGATCTGAAAGCACTGTGGCGAGGCATACAGGGGCCTGAGTTGAGAGCATGGTTCAGGGTCAGTGTCAGTGTCAGGTTCCAGGTCTGTGTCCAGGGGACTGCTGAATGTGGGCCTCTCAGGACAGAAAACTCAGAACAGAACCTGGGGTTGAAGTAAGGGCCTAGGGGCATGGCAGGTCTGGGACAGCATGCTCTGTCCATCTTTATGGGGGGCTGTGTTGGGGGCATGGTTCAGGGGGAGTGTCAGGTTCCTGTCTGTGTCCAGTGGCCCACTGAATGTGCAGTGGCTAGAGTTGGGCATGCAATTTTCTCCTGCACCGAATCATTCCCAGAGTTCCACGTGGCATGGTTTCCCTCTGGGTGGCAGGCTCAGGGCTCAGTCATCTGGTTTTGCTCAGGTATTCCCAATCCCTTGGGTTCTGTAGCCAGGCCCTTGGGGTGGACCTCTCTGTACCCAAACTAGGGTTAGGTTTAAGGCCTAGGGGCATGGCAGGACTGATCTGAAAGTGCTTTGGAGAGCCTCCCAGGTGGCTGAGATGAGAGCATGGGCCAGGGCCAGTGTATGGCTCTGAGTTAGTGTCCAGGGGTCTACTCATATGGGCAGGGTCCCAGGTGGGCATGCAGATTTCATCTGCTGTTCACTCTTTCCATACTTCCAAATGGCACTGTTTCTTTCTGGGGGGCATTCTGAGTCCTCTAGGATTGCTCTGGTCTCCCCAGTCTAGATAGCTTGTGTGCCAGGCCTCTGGGGACAGAAGCCTTGGAACTGAACCTACAGTCCAGTCAGGATTATAACCTAGTGGCATGACAGGTGTGGACTGCCTGTGCTCATTGCATCTTGATGGGAGGCTGAGTTGAGGGTCTAGCTCAGGTTGGGTGTCAAGCTCCAGGTTTGTGTCCAGGGGCCCCCTGAATGTCAGGGTGACCGGATGTGGGCATGCAGATTTCTATTAATCAGAATGCTTTCAAGAGTTCCAGATGGAATTGTTTCCTTGTGGATGGCAGGCTGAGGCCACTGGTATTCCTCAAGTGTCTCCAATCCTTGGGTCGTTGGATCCAGGCTCTTGGGGATGGAGGCCTCAGAACCCAACCTAGGGTACGGGTTAGGGACTAGGGGTATGGCTGGCCCAATCTGCCCCCTTGATTTGACCTTTCCAGAGGAAAGATTTGATGGCTTGCTTAAGAATGAGTGTCAGGCTCTGCGCTGCTGTCCATGGGGATGCTGAATGTTGGGGTGGCCTCAGGGGAGCCTCCACATTTCTCAAACTCTTGGAATCCTTTCCATAGTTCCAAAGACCACAGTTTCCTTCTTGGTGGCAGGATGAGTCCTCTGGTATTGCTCAAGGTATCCAAACCCTGGGTCTTTGGATCCAGGCTTTTGGGGTTGGACCCCTCAGAACCCAATATGGGGTTAGGGTTAGGACCTGGGGCATGGCAGGACCAATCTGAAGGTACAGTGGAGAATTTCCGGGGGGGGGCTGAGATGAGGTCAGGGTCAGGGTGTGAGTGTCAGACTCCAGGTTTCCACTAGGGGACACTGAATGTGGGAGTTGCGTCAGGTGGGCATGCAGATTTCTCCTGCCATTAATCCTTTCTGGAGTTCCAAATGGCATCGTTGCCTTCTGAGTCCTCTGATATTGCTCCAGTGTCCCCAATTCCTTCTTTTTGTTCCACGTCATGGGGATGGACTTCTCAGGTGCCAAATATGGTTGTGGTTAGGGCCTAGGGGCATGGCAGGCCGCATCTCCTCGTGGTGTTTTGATGTTTTCAGAGGGCTAAGTTCAGAGGGTGGGTCAGGGTGAGTTTCAGAATCTGGAATTATGTCCAGTTAGCCACTGAAATTTGGATGGCCTCATATGGGCATGCAGATTTCTCCTACTCTGAGTCCTTTCTGGAGTGTGGAACTGGCACAGTTTCCTTCAGCTGGCAACCATTTGGAAGTCCAGAATGGATACAGTATAGTAGAAATCTCTGTGCCCATCAGAGGATATGACCAAATTTAGTGCACCCTTGGACACAAACCCAGAACCTGAAATTAACCCTAAACCACACACTCATGGGAGACCCCTGTGAAGTTTGCCACATCCCTGCCAGACCAAGCCTGCCATGCCACTAGACCTGAATGCTAACCCTAAGTTGCATTTCATAGAGGTCTGTCCCCCAAATAGCCAGCCTCCAAAGCCCCGAGACTGGGGACACCTGAGCAATACTAGAGGATTCTGCCTGTCACCCAGAAGGAAACTGTGCCATGTCAGACTCTGGAAAGGATTCAGAGCAGGAGAAATCTGCATTCCAACAGGGGCAACCCCCGATTTCTGTGGACATGAACTCAGAGTCTGACACTTACACTGACACAGGCCCTCAACTCAACATCCTGGGAAGCTCACTTCAAAGACTGCAGATTGGGTCTGCTATGCCCCCAGGCCCTACACCAAACAATGGGTTTAGCTTTGAGTCTTCTGTCCCCAGAAGCCTGGCTCCCAAACCCTACACACTGGGGACAACTTTGCGAACCCAGATAACTCCACCTGCCACCCAGAAAGAAACTCAAACCAAGAGCCTGACACACACCCTGACCCAAGCCCTCAACTCAGCCCCCAGGAGTTTACCTCAGTTGTGGCTGATCAGGTATGCTCTTAGGCCCTACCCTAACCCTTGGTGAGACATTGAGAATTCTGTCCCCAGAGACCTTGCAGCCCAGCTCTACACACTGGGCCATCAGATATCAGGGATATCTGAAAAATACCAAGGACCCTGCCAGGCACCCACAAAGAAATCATGGCATTTGCAACCCCCGAAAGGATTCAGAGCAGGAGAAATCTGCGTGTGCACCTGAACCCACCCCACCTGCAGAGGCCCGCTGCTATAAACCAGAGTCTGACACTCACCCTGACCATGCCCTCAACTCAGCTCCAAAGGAAGCCGGACTTGGTGCCAGCAGATCAGGCATTTCATGCCCTTAGGCCCTAAACATAACCCTAAATTGGGCTTTGAGTGTTTGTCACCAGAGGCCTGGCACCCAAGCCCTACACACTGGGGATACCTGAACAATACTACAGGACTCCGCTCACCACCCAGAAGGAATCCATGCCATTTGGAACTCCAGAAAGGATGCAGAGCAGGACAAATCTGCATTCCCACTTGAATCCACCCAACATTCAGGGGCCCCTATTCACAACAGCAGCCTGACACTCCCCTGACCCAGGGCCTCAACTCAGCCCCCCAGGAAGCTTGCAACAAGGCCTGCAGATCTCTGCCATGCCTCCAGGCCCTATACCTAACAATAGCTTTAGCTTTGAGTCTTCTGTCCTCAGGAACCTGGCTCCCAAGCTTTAGGGATTGCAGAGACCTGAGCAATACAAGAGGACTCTGCCTGCCACCCAGAAGGAAACCAAGCGAGTTGGAACTCCAGAAAGGATTCAGAACAAGAGAAATCTGCATGTCCACATGAGGCCATTCCCAATGACCATGGCCCCCTGGACACAAACTTGGAGTCTAACACTCCCCTGACCCAGGCTCTCAACTCTGCACCCCAGGAAGCTCACTTCACCTCCTGATGATAGAACCTTCCATGCCTCTAGGCTCTTACCCTAACCTGAGGTTGGACTTTGAGGCTTCTGTCCCCTGAGGTCTGGTTCCCAAGCCCTACAGACTGGCAACGCCAGAGCAAAGCCAGAGAACTCTGCCTACCACCCACAAGAAAATCATGCCATTTTGAACTCTGGAAAGAATTCAGAGAAGTCGAAATCTGCATGCCAACCTGAGGCCATCCCCACATTCAGTGGCCCCTGGAAATTGAACTGGAAGCCTGCCCCTCATTCTGACCCAAGCCCTCAACTCAGCTACCAAGAAGTTTGCCTCAGCTCTGGTCTATTTTGTATGCTATGCCCCTAGGCCCTATCCCTAACCCTCAGTTGGACTTTGAGGCTTATGTCCCCAGAGGTCTGGCAGCCAAGCTCTACACATTAGGGATACCTGAAAAATACCACAGGACTCTGCCTGCTACTAGAAGAAAACCCTGCCATTTGGAACTCCAGAAAAGATTCAGAGAGGACCAATCTGCATTCCCACTTGAATCCCCCCACCATTCATGGGCCCCTGGACACAGCAGCAGCCCGACACTCCCTTGCCACAGGCCCTCCACTCAGTGCCCTGGGAAGCTCACCTCACCACCTGCAGATCAGGCCTGCCATGTCTCAAGGCCCCTACTCTAACCTGAGATTGGACTTTGAGGCTTCTGTCTCCAGAAGCCTTACAGCCAAGCTCTACACATTGGGGATATCTGAAAAATACCAAGGATCTAGCCTGGTACCCAGAAAGAAATCGTGGCATTTGCAGCCCCAAAAGGATTCAGAGCAGGAGAAATAATGCATGTCCACCTGAACCCACCCCACCCACAGATGCTTCTTGCTACAAACCCCAGAGCTTGACACTCACCCCGACCATGTCTTCAACTCAGCCCCACAGGAAGCCAGCCTCAGTGCCAGCAGATCAGGCTTCCCATGCCCCTGGGCCTAAACATAACACGAACTCGGCCTTTGAATGTTTGTTGCCAGAGGCCTGGAACCCAAGCCCAACACATTAGAGATATCTGAGCAATACCGCAGGACTCCACCTGCCACCAAAAGGAAACTGTACTGTTTGGGACTCCAGAAAGGATTTGGAGCGGGAGAAATCTGTATGCATACATGAGGCAACTCCCACTTTTAGTGGTCCCCTGGACACTAAATGGGAGTCTGACACTCACCCTGACCCAGGACCTCAACTCTGCTGTCTACGGAGTTCACCTCAGCACCAGAAAATCAGGCCTGCCATTCCCTTAGGCCTTAACCCTAATGCTAGGTTGAACATTGAGGCTTCTGTTCTCAGAGGCATGGCAGCCAATTTATACACACAGGGCACACCTGAAAAATGCCACAGGACTCCACCTGCCACCAGCAGGAAACCCTGCCATTTGGAACTCCAGGAAGGATTCAGAGCAGGACACGTCTGCATTCCCACTTGTATCCACCCAACATTCAGTACTCCCTGGACAAAATAGGGAGCCTGACATCCCCTGACTCAAGCCCTCAACTCAGCCTTCCGGGAAGCTCCCCTCACCTCCCACAGATTGGGCCTGCCATGCCTCTAGGCCCTAACCCTAACCCAAAGTTGGACTTTGATGTTCCTGACCCCCAAACCCTGGCTCCAAGTCCTACAGACTGGGGACACTGGAGCAAACCCAGAGAACTCCGCCTACCACCCCGAAGGACACTGTGCCATTTCGAACTCCAGAAAGGATGCACAGCAGGACCAATCTGCATTCTCACTTGAATCCACACCGCGTTTAGGGGCCCCTGGACACAACAGGGAGCCTGACATTCCCCTTATCCATGCCCTCAACTCAGCCCCCAGGGAAGCTTGCTTCAAGGCCTGCTGACCTCTGCCATGACCCTAGGCCCTAAACCTATCAATTAGTTTAGTTTTGAGTCTTCTTTCCCAGAAGCCTGGTTCCCAAGCCCAAAGACTGGGCACACCTGAGCAAACCCAGAGAACTTTGCCTGCCACACGGAAGGAAACTGTGCAACTTGGAACTCTGGAAAGGATTCAGAGCAAGAGAAATCTGCATGCCCAAAGGAGACCACTCCCAATGACCACAGGCCCATGACACAAACTCGGAGTCTGACACTCTCCTGATCCAGGCCCTCAACTCCACACCCCTGGAAGTCTCTGAGGCTTTACCTCAGCCCCCACAGATCGGGCCTGCCATGCATCTAGGCCCTTACCCTAACCTGAGGTTGGACTTTGAGGCTTCTGTACCCCAAGGCATGGATCCCAAACCCTACAGACTGGGGACACCTGAGCAAAGCCAGAGAACTCTGCCTGCTACCCATAAGGAAACTGTGCCATGTGGGACTCTGGAAAGGATTCAGAACAGGAGAAATCTGCATGCCCACCCGAGGCCAGCCCCATATTCAGGGGCCCCGTGCACTCAAACCAGAAGCCTGCCCCTCACCCAGACCCAAGCCCTCAACTCAGCCCCTAGGAGTTTGTCTCAGCTCTGGCTGATCGTATCTGCCATGACCCTAGGTCCTAACCCTACCCTTTGATTGGACATTGAGGCTTCTGTCCCCAGAGGCCTGGCAGCCAGCTGTACACTTTAGGGGATACCTGAGCAATACTACAGGACTCTGCCTGCCACCCATATGGAAACCATGCCATTTGGAAATCCGAAAAGGATTCAGAGCAGTTGAAATCTGCATGTCAACCTGAGGCCACCTCCATGTTCAGTGGCCCTCTGCACTGGAACCAGGAACTGGCCACTCTCCTTGACCCAAGCCCTCAACTCAGTCCCCAGGAAGTTTACCTCAGCTCTGGCTGATCAAATATGCTATGCCCCTAGGCCCTAGCCCTAACCCTTGGTTGGACTGTGAGGCTTCTGTCCCCAGAGACCTGGCAGCCATATCTGAAAAATACCAGAGGACTCTGCCTGGCACCCAGAAAGAAATTGTGGCATTTGGACCCATGGAAAGGATTCAGAGCTGGAGAAATCTGCGTGCCCACCTGAACCCACCCCACCTGCAGAGGCCCCCATCTGATGAGGGAACAGAAGGCAATCTGAGGACAAAGCAGAAGCTGGCACCCTTTAATACACAACCCCCATGGGATATGTGCGACATTCCTCAGGCATTCCAGGCTGCCCTAAAGGAAAAACAAATAGTTAACTTGTAGAGATCACAGTCCTGCAAGACCTGAGTCTCCCTCAGTGTACAAATGTCCTAGTGATTTACCAGGAAGAAGCTTTCTTATCAATAGCTTAACTTCCAGAGACACATAACTCAGTTCTTGAAGCCCTAACACTATCTTCCCCTCCCTAAAATTGAGGGAGGCTGAGGCAGAGGGAAATGTAAATAAAGCTAAATTTCTTCTAAACCTAAAGCTCATTGATAGGAATGTGTGATAGCAGGAGTGTGACATTCCTCTAGGAATCTCCCAACTATTTTACTGTAATGTCTTACAAGAAGGAAAAACATCTTAACCTGACAATGGCAAGGCCTCTGGTGTCTTTTTTAGGTCCTCTTTAGCATATGAAAGTTCTTTTAAACCTCCCTTTTCCTTACCTCCCAACCTCATAGTGTATAATCACCACCCCTCACTACCCCAGTGCAGCAGCTCTTTCTGCCCACGTGTCTTGTTGCTGTGCTTTAATAAAATCACCTTTTTGTACCAGAGATATCTTAAGAATTCTTTCTTGGTTGTCAGCTCTGAACCTCAAATATATTGTAAACCTCATCACAGCTCCATACTCCAGAGCCTGACACTCAGCCTGACCATGCCCTCAACTCAGTCCCTGGGGAGATGTCCTCAGTACCAGCAGATCAGGTGTTCCATAACCCTAGTTCCTAACCCTAACCCTCACTTGCTGTGAATGTTTGTCCCCAGAGGCCTGGCACTCAGGCATTACACGTTTGGGGACACCTGAGCCATACCACAGGACTCCGCCTGCCACCCACAAGGAAACTGTTCCATCTGGAACTCCACAAAGGATTCAGAATAGGAGAAATATGCATGCCAGCCTGAGGCCACCCCCCACATACAGTGGCCACCTGAACACAAGTCTGGAACATGACAAAAAGCCTGACCAATGCCCTCAACCCAGCCACCTGGAGAGCTTGCCTCAGCCTCAGCAGACCCGGCCTGCTATGACCCTAGGCCCTAACCCTAAGTTGGGTTTTCAGGCTTCTGTCCCCAGAAGGGGACACCAGAGCCATACTGCATGACTCCACCTTCCACCCAGAAAGAAACCATTCAATTTGGAACTCTGCAAAGGATTCAGAGCACGTGAAATCTGCATGCCCACCTGAGGCCTCCTCCATGTTCATTGTCTCCCTGGACATTCAGCAGCCTGACCCACATCCTCAACTCAGCCCACTGGGGAACTAGCTTACTATGCCCCTATGCCCTAAACAAAACCCACGTTGGGTTTTCAGGCTTCTGTGCCTAGAGGCCCGGCACCTAAGTCCTCTGGACTGGGGACACCTGAGCCATACCACAGGACTCCGCTTGCCACCCAGGTGGAAACAGTGCCATTTGGAGCTCTGCAAAGGATTCAAAGCAAGAGAAATCTGCGTGTCCACCTGAGGCCTCCACACACTCATCGGCCCCTAGGACATGGACCCGGAGCCTGACACTCAGCCTGACCCAGGCCCTCAAATCAGCCCCCCTGGAGAGCTCAGCTAAGTGCCAACAGATCAGGCTCTTAGACCCTAACCCTAACCCTAGATCGGGTTTTCACGCTTCTGTCCCTAGGGGCCTGGCTCTCAAGCCCTATGAACTGGTGACACCTGAGCCATATGGCATGATTCCATGTGCCATGCTGAAGGAAACCATGCCATTTGGAATTCTAGAAATTATTTAGATCAGTAGAAATCTGCTTACCCACCTAAGCCCTCTGCACACTCAGTGGCTCCTGGGACACAAACCCAGAGCCTGACACTCAGCCTGACCCAGGCCCTCAACTCAGTCCCTGGGGAGATGGCCTCAGCATTGGCCAATCAGGCCTACCATGACCTTAGGCCTTAACCCTAACCCTAGGTTCTGTTTTCAGGCTTCTGTACCCAGTGCTCTGGCACACAATCCCTCCAGACTGGGGACAACTGAGCAAGACCAGATGACTCCGCCTGCCACCCACAAAGATGCTGTGCCATTTGGATCTCTGCAAAGTATTCAGAGCAGGAGAAATATGGATGCTCATCTGTGGCCACCCCAATTTCAGCGGCCCCCTGGACACAAACAGGGAGCATGACACTCACCTGACCCACTCTCTCAGTTCAGGCCCCTGGGGAGCTCGCTTCAGCACCCGTAGATTAGGGTTGTCATGCCCCTAGGCCCTAACTGTAATTCTAGAATGGGTTTTCCAGCTTCTGTCCCCAGAGTCCTGGCCACCAAGCCCTACAGATTGGGGACACCTGAGCCATACCATAGAACTCCACCTGCCACCCAGAAGGATACTGTACTTTTTGGAACTCACAAAGGATTCAGAACAGGAAAAATCTGCATGCCCAACTGAGGCCGCTGCCACTTACTGCAGCCCCTGAACACAAATCCAGAGCCTGACACTCAGTCTGAACATCACCCTCAACTCAGCCCCCTGGGTAGCTCGTCTCAGTGCCCAAAGATCAGGCCTGCCATGCCCTAAGCCTTAACACTAACCCTAGTTTGGTCTTTCAGGCTTCTGTTCCCAGAGGCCTGGCCCCAAGCCATCTAGATTGGGGATACTTGAGCCATACTGTAGGACTCTGTCTGCCACCCAGAATGAAACCAAACCATTTGGAACTCTGCAAATTCAGAGCAGGAGAAATCTGCAAGCCCAACTCAGGGCATCCCAACTTTCAGCGGCCCTATGGACAGAAACCCAGAGGCTGACCACACCCTTATCTCAGCCCCCTGGGAGCTTGCCTCAGCATGGCAGATGGGCTCTGCCATGCCCCTAGGCCCTAACCCTAACCCTAGGTTGGGTTTTCTGGCTTATTTCCCCAGAGGTCTGGCCCCTAAGCCCTCTAGATTGGGGACACCTCAGCCATACCACAAGACTCCACCTGCCACCCAGAAGGAAACCTTGACATTTGAAACTCAGCAGTGGATCTAGAGAAGGAGAATTCTGCATGCCCACCTGAGACCACCCCCATATTCAAATGGCCCCCGGACACAAACCTGGAGTCTGATACTCAGGCTGATCCTTGCCCTCAGTTCAGCACCCCAGGGAACTTGCTTCAGCACAGTCAGATTGGGCCTGTCATGCCCCTAGGCCCTAACCCTAACCCTAGGGTGAGGTTTCATTTTTCTTTCCCCAGGGGCCTGACCTCTAAGACCTCCAGATTGAGGATACCTGAGCCATACTACAGAACTCCTTCTGTAGTAGAAGAGAGTTTCTCTCTTTCTGAAGAGAAACCATGCTATATGGAACTCCAGAAAGGAGCGAGGCAGGAGAAATATGCATGCCCACCTGAGGTCCCTCCACATTCAGCACCCCCTGGACATTTAACCAGAGCTTGACAGCCTGACCAATGCCATCAACTCAGCCACCAGGGAGCTGCCTCAGCCCCCCCAGATGGGAAGTGCCATGCTCTTAAGCCCTAACTCTAACCCTAGGTTGGGATTTCAGGGTTCTGTCTCCAGAGGCCTGGCACCCAAGCCCCCTGGATTGCAGACACCTGAGCCATAACACACATCTCCACCTGCCACCAAGAAAGAAACTGTGCCATTCTGAACTACTCAAAGGATTCAGAGCAGGAGAAATCTGCATGCCCTCCTTAGGCTATCCCCAATTTCAGCGCCCCCCTGGACACAAACCCGAAGCCTGACACTCAGTCTGACCCATGCCTTCAACTCAGCCCCAGGGAGCTTGGATCAGTGGAGGCAGATTGGGCCTGTCATGTCCCTAGGCCCTATTACTAACCCCAGTTTGGGTATTCTGGCTTCTGCCCCCAGAGGCTGACACCCAAGTCCCCTAGACTGGGGACACTGAAGCCATACTGCAGGACTCTGCCTGCCACCCAGAAGGAAACCGTGCCATTTGGAACTCCAGAAAGGGTTCAGAGAAGGAGAATTCTGATTGAAAGAATCAGCCAATCCCTGTTTATGTGTATGTCTGCTACCATACTGAACACAAACTCTGAGCCTAATACTCTCCTTAATTGTAGCCCTCAAATCATACATCTGTGGTGTTCTCCTCCTGTCAGCAGATTGCAACTTCTATGTTCCTGGGTCTTAACCCTAACTCAAGACATGGGTGAAAACCTGAACAAGTATTCCCTGTAGACCATATAGAAGTGACTAAAAGTCACAAGGAGTGCTCAGCATCACCAGCCATCAGGGAAATACAACTCAAAAGTAATACCACATATCAGAAGATACCACTTGACACCAGGTAGAATGGCTAAAATTATTAAGTCATGAAATAACAAATGTTGTTGAGAATACATAGAAAGTGGAACCCTCTTCCACTGCTAGTGAGAATGCAAGCTCTTACAGCCAGTCTCTCAAATGGTATTGAGTTTCTTCAAGAAGGATAAAATAGAGATATCCTATGGTCCAGCAACTGCACTACTGGGTATTTACCCCAAAGATACAGATTGAGTGAAAAGTAGTGGCACCTGTGCCTCGATGTTCATTGCAGCAATATCCACTATAACCAAACTGTGGAAAAAACCCAGATGTCCACAGACAGATTAATGCATAAATATAATGGAGTATTACTCAGCCATCAGAAAGGATGTATACTTACCATCACACCCACCTGGATGGAACTGGAGGGTATTATGCTGAGCAAAATGAGTCTGTCAGAAAGAAAATTGTCATAGGGTTTCACTCATATGTGAAACAAAAGAAAAACTGCAGAGCATCATAGGGTAAGGGAGGGAAAACTGATGGAAAGTCATCAGAGAGGGAGAAAAACCATGAAGGGCTCTTAATTACAGAAACAAATGGAGGGTTGCAGAAAGAGAGGTGGATGGTGGATGGGTAACTGGGTGATGGGCATTGAGGAAGGCACATGATGCAATGAGCACTGGGTGTTATACCCAACTGATCTATTATTGAACACTACTCAATATCTGAAACTAATGATGTACTCTAAGTTGGCTCATTGAATTTAAATTTAATGAAACAAAGAACTCAAACACCCCCCAAAATGTATGAAACCACCAAAGACACTGAATAACCAAAACAATATTGAGAAAGAAAAACAAAGCTGTAGGAGTCACAATTCCAGATTTCAAGATGTGCTACAAAGTTGTAGTCATACTAACAGTGTGGTCTTGGCACAGAAATACATGCAGTGACCAAGGGAACAGGATAGCAGCTTAGATATAAACCCACAATTATGTGACCAATTAATCTTCCACAAAGCAGGTAAGAATATCAAAAGGGAAAAGGACAGTCTTTACAAAAAATGGTGTTGGGGAAACTGGACAGCTATGCACAGAAGAATGAAAATAGACCACTTTCTTATGCATACAGGCAAATACACTCAAAACAGTTTCCAGACCTCAATGGTCTTCAATGGAAGACCTGAAGCCTTAAAAATCCTACAAGAGGGCACAGACAGTAACTTCTCTGACATAGACCATACCAACATTTTTCTAGACATGTTCCCTGAGGCAAAGGAAACAAAAGCAAAAAAAACCTACTGGGATTATATCAAAATGAAAAGTTTCTGCACAGCAGATTAACAATGAAAAAGTAATAATCATAAGACAACCTACTGAAAGGGAG
>RCUC01114218.1:0-12208 GCA_003697995.1 Taxidea taxus jeffersonii | reverse complement strand
AAAAACCTGTTTGCTGAGGTCCCATCAACCCAAGAACCTGGTTCAGCCCGTGTCAGACTCTACAGGAAAAAAAGAAAGAAAACTCTGAATTTGCCAACCTCAAGGACCCCCAAATCCAGAGAACAATCCACTTGATGTTATCAACACTGTAAATCACTTGATAGCTTTTTTTTATGTATCTTGGCTGCTGTAGTCACTCTATCAATAAGAAGCCACTGAAATGTGAATGAGCAGAAGAATTCGGAGATAATGACGTGGCAGTCTTTGAATTGGACTTGTCACAATTGACAGTGGAGTGTGTTTGCCTAGCGAACGCCTTCTGACTCGGGGGTGGGGGGGGGGCGTGGCGGGAGGCAGGTCAAAAAAAAAAAGAAAGAAAGAAAACAAAACAAAACAACAACAGCAAAGGAAAATTATATCTTTAAGATGAGAATGAAAGACGTTGCTACTTCCGAAGTCAACTCTGTAACTGAGCTCCAACATTGTGTAATTGACTTTGCAAGTAGAACAACAGTAACGTAACAAAGAAAATGTCAGTGTTTTCACAGCACTAATCTATATCGCTGGGAGGCCCTCCCGCTGTCAGCCAGGGCTGACAATACAATAGCTTTCAAAGGGATATTACCATCATGCTTTTATTCCTGACATCAATCAAGACAAAGAGAATCCTTTTCACAAGACATTAAAAATCAAACCTTTGTTCGGGAAGATAGGTAAAACAGCATTCCCCTTAAAGACAGCCTCGCAGAGCAATCAGCTAATTGGCGCTCCTTGAAAGAGGTAAAGTATTTTTATTTACCGAGTGTACAACCCCAATCGTTGGCTGCCACCGAGCCTGGCAGGTAAGCTATGAATCAAAACTTTCCATCAGCATTTCCCCGACTCCACTCCACCCTCTCTCTCCCACCGTAGGCAGAGGGAGCTGACAGCACCGAAAACTTCAATTGGGATATAACCGATCCAGGCTTAATTAATCCATTCTGGGTGCAAAACTATTTGGATTCCCGACTACCACAAGCACAAAACACCCTTGCAAACTGACAGGAATCTGCAGAAATTGTCAAATTTGCCAATTCAGGTTTTCCCTGGCTACCCACAGTAATGGGGAGCCCCCTAACAGTTTTCAAGGTATTCTTCGGTCACAATTAACCTAGACCCCAAATAAGAAGCCCTGATGTCTACAGCAAACGTTCAGAAGACGTGAAGATAACATTCTTTGCAAACACCAGTGCACCATACCATAGACAAGATCCAGGAAAGGTAAATTCAGTTTTACCTGGACCAAAGGGTTAACTGAATCTACACATTCAGTTTAGTAAAAAGAAGGCAGGGGCGGGGGGGGGGGGGGGCAGCAGTGGAGACGCAGTCAGGAAAGCTAGCCATCTTCAGCTTGCTCACCAATAAGAGTTTTTGATGACCACACATCAAAAGTTGGTACCACCTGCAAAACCTTGCAGGTCCAGTAGCAGGGCGTGCAGAAGGGCTCATGTTTTAAGGGTTCATTATCTGCACGCTATCTAAGCCACGGAAGTCACCTACCCACCCGCCCGCAAGGGGTCCAAAATGCCACGTCCCCACACCTCTCGGGGGCTTGACAGAGCCGCAGGTCTAGGTGGCCCCAGGCCCCAGACTATTGCTAAGGATGGGGGGTAGGGGGGCAAAATCACTCAATTTCCAGCAGGGGGGCCCTTTGGAACTCAGGGCCAAGGTGTTTTGTGACTTTTGCCTCTGGTACCTAACAGACCATCTGCCAAAAAATAGGTGAGTCCAGCCACTCCAAGACGGAGATGCAACTCGAGGGGCATCTGAAGCAGGAAAGATGTTTTTCACTTTTCAGACATAACTGTATTCACTTCTGGTTTATTTTTTAATTGTTTATTTTTAAGCAGTTTCTGAACAACAAGTGCCGTTCACTTCACAAGCAGAAATGTTAAGAGAGGAGGGAATTGGCCTCAAAACCACCCCGAAAAATCCTATCCTCCCACCACCACCTCCATCAGCCTTTTTCCAGCAGCAAGCACGCCCATACCATCAGCCTCCGTGGCAGGTTCCTTTCGTTTACACATCCAAATGAACAGTTAAGAGAAATCAATGCATCTAATTGCCAGACTATTAAATCCTACATCAGGGGAAGAATTCCGCAGCCACCAGCTTAAGAGTTGGCTACAGATACAGCAATTATTGCAACTTTCTATTAGACTGAACCGGATCCCCCTTTGGTCTCCAGCTAGCAACACTGTGCTCAAAGATGTTGCACTCCTGTTTCCCCTCTCAGGTTTCTCCCTCCTCCTCCTCCTCTGCTGACACACTGTAGCATGCCTCCACGGGGCCAGAGCTGGCCCGTCTACTGACTGACTCTAGGACTGTAAAGTCACCAGCATTTTGCACTTTCCATTATGAATGCAAGCTGGGCACCTACGGTTAGAAGTTTAGCAGGGTCCTTCTGCCAGAGGCACACAGTTATCTTATGTTATCCCTTATGAAGTTTTTGTAAGGAAACAGGTGTAAGAATCCAAACAACAATGACTAGCCATACAAGATGTTTTCTAGAGTAAGACAGGCTCTTCCACGCGCTGGAAGTCCGTGATTTAATGGAGGAGGGGGCGATGAAAATTAGGATTAAATATCACTGCCCAATCCACATGAAAGCTAAAGAGCCAGAAAGGGTTTGTTTTGCCCTTCCTACAAGATCGTGTACATTTAGCCAAACAAATCTCGACAATTTACACTTGTATGTGGTCTCAGCTGAATCAAGAAACCTGTAACCTCAGAACGCCTCTATTTATTACATCTCAATTATTTCCATGGAAACACAAGCAGTGGCGATCTACACTGTTCCCAAGTCCCCAGACCACCAAATTTCTAAGCTGGACTTTTGGTTTGGCTGGCAGGAGAGGAAGACAGGGAAGGGGAGGGGAGTGCAGAGAAGGTGGGGGAAGAAGGGAGGGGAGTTGGGATGTTGGCGTGGGGGGGGGGGGTGGGAAATGCGTGGACACAGCCTGAGTGCTAATTAATATTAAGAACGGTAATTAACAGGCAGTTGCTAGATGGAGAAAATCAACAGTATTAAATTAAAATCATTCCAAAGTTTTAAGCCGAGTCTGGGGGGAAAAAAAAGATGTATTAATTTTCCAAATACATAAATAAGTAGCCTGTTCCGTGGATCTGCAGAGGCAGTGTGGGTGAAGGGAGACAGGTTACCAAGTCACCTGACATCATCAGCCAAAATAACATCAGTGAGAAGTGATGAGAACAGCCCCGGAGAATGAGGCCAAAATTGTCAAAGGAAACAAATGTCCTCACAACTGCCACACCACACCACCAGGAGACAGAGAAGGGGAGAGTGTTGTAGGGAGGGAAAATCGGTCAGAAAATGTGACTTTTGTAACATTCGTGGGGTTTTGGTGTTATTATTATTATTATTATTATTTTAATCACAAGGCTTTTGGAAACCAATGAAGCTATTCTCCCCCCTGCCCTAGTACCCTGGCTCCCCTTCCCTATTTGCTGAGTGTCCTCCCTGGAAGCTGGGTTTTCCAAAGAAAGACAAACAGCCAAAGGGGACAAGGGACCCCCCTGCAGAAGGAAGGCTGTGCCCGTGTGAGTGGAAAGGGAGACCCCTCCCACCCCCGCCCCAGGCCTGTTTGATTTTTCAAAGCAGCAACACAGGGGCTTTCAAATCACACTTTCTGAGCATCCATTAGAAATTGTTTTATTTCTGTCTTTCCTTCCTGCTATGGGCTTTCACGTTGCCGAGATCAATTACGAATTACAGCCAAGCGACTTTCACAGCAGAAGGCGCAGGCTGGGGAAGTCCACAATGCCTCCACGTTAGCCCTGACACACAGCAGTGGAGGCACAATAAAATAAAATAAAATGTAGAAGGCACCACTGTTCCTTAAGAAGCACCTTCCAGCATCTTGAAAGGTGAAGTCCTTGTCATTTTAAATACTTGGTGTGGAGCTGTCCACACTCAAGCACACACTTTTGAATATTGTCTGAGAAAGGGGAGAAGCAGTTCTTGAAACGCAATAAATCCATCACCTGCTGAAACTCTTAGCTATTCAAATTATCATCTCTCTTAATTCCTCCCTTGATAAGTGGTCATATCTCCATCCTGTTCACCCCGGTAAACTGAATAAAAGGCAAAATGGTGAGAGGTGAGGGTCGAAGCTGCTTCTGGAAAATGCAAAGAACCACAGGGAGAAACAGAACATCCTAGGCTCCAAGGGCAGAAAGGCGCTGTGTGGCTGATATTTACAATACTTCTCGGGGCGCCTGGGTGGCTCAGTCCTTAAGCATCTGCCTTCGGCTGGGGTCCTGATTCCGGAGTCCTAGAATCGAGCCCCACATCGGGCTCCCAGCTCGGCGGGGAGCCTGCTTCTCCCTCTCCCCACTCCTCCTGTTTGTGTTCCCTCTCTCACTGTGTCTCTCTCTGTCAAATAAATAAATTTTTAAAAAATAGTAATAGTTCTCAAAATGCCTACACTGGTCTTGTTCTCACTTTGCGGTCTGTCCCCCACCCATTTGTTTGAATTGTTGGCTATACGTATACACATATAGATTTAGAGAGAGAAATTCATTAAAAATCATGTCAAGGCTCATCATCATGAAAAGCTGAGAGCAATTCTTGAGTCTTTCTCCGAGATACACAGAGTGGTTTTAGAATTAGGTTCGAGCAACTCTGAAACACCCACCCATCTGTTCATGGCAAATTGCTCTACCTTTGGTTTCTGTGTCTCTGGCTTTCTAAAATAAGGAGGTTCAGAGGCATGGATTGAGGTTAGAGATAGCTAAGCTTTGCATCTTCCTTTATGAAAACCCTGCTCCTAAACACAGATTGAACTCCAAATCAACTACCTGAGTTAAATAAAACTGTTTTCCCAACCACACATCCTGAGTCTACATGTTCTTTTGGGCCACCTTAAGTAGCTCCTGAAGGAGTGAGTGGTGAGCCAGGGAAAAAGAAAAGAAATCAAATAATATTTCAAGCCACAGAGCCTTTCCTATTCAGCAAAAGGAAAGACATTTACCATTTGCCTGTCCCCTTCTTGAGGCACGGTTTCCCTGTGCCTCAATCAGAGCACCTTCTGGATCACCAGTTCTGAAGAGCAGACCAGGTTATCCCCGACTGGGATGCATGCCACGGGGAGGGGAACAAAACCAACTTCTCTCAAGGAAAAAGAGGAAAGGGAGCAGCTGCCTTGCTGAGACTTTGGACTGAGTTGGTCTGCTTCTAAGATGACAGGGACAGTCTCCGCTCAGCCAGGAGCCCTGGAATCTGCTGTGACTTTAGAAGGAGAGCAACGGCGGGTGTCTCACGACCCTCCTTGCCAGACTGAGTCCGGGCCTTTCCAGCCAGGAGCAAGGCTGGCAGGAAGGGAGCGGGGCCCCAGCGCCTTCCCGCGCAGGCCTCCAGGAAATGAACTTTTCAGAGCAGAACTGGGCTCGGGCCAGAGGTCATCAGGGGAGTTGGGAGAGGACAAGGGCCTCGGGACTTTTGGCTCCAGAGACCTAGCAGCTCTCATCCTGTCCCTCCTCTGTCAGCTCTCAGCTGGACCGGCAGGTCCGGCACCCACCCGAGGCGCTGGAATCGGGACAAAGCAGCAGGCGAGGCCTGGAGAGGCCAGTCAGTGGGGAGAGAAGGGCAGGGGAGGGGCTCCGTCGCCTGCGCTGGGCCTCTCCCTGGGGCCTCTGCTCTCCAGGGGCCCACTCTAGCCCGGGGGCCCTTGATGGAAATGGAAATCAAAGCAAAGCAGACGAGGTGGGGGCGCGGGGGGGGGGGGGCAATCTGTTTTTGTGTGTCCGTGTGTGTTGTGTGTCCTCACTAACGTGTGCACTCCGGGGAACCGACACAGGAAACCGGCCTAGGTGTCGAGGATGTGAGTGCCCGGGGTTGGGTCCCAGGCGCCTTCCACAGAGGGGCGCGCGCGGCGACCGCTGCGCTCCCCTGGGGACCCGCGTCCTGCCGGCGCTGCGCAGACAATGAACTCCTGGCGGAGGCTCCCGGCCCGGTTGGCCTCGGTGGAGGAGGCAGGAAGTGCGGGGGCCCTGGCCGGGAGCGCGGCCCGGGCAGGGGACAGGGAGGGGGCGCCTGGTGGCCGGGGCGGGGACGCGGCGCTCAACGCGCGCGCGAGCTCTGCCCGCCGCCCTCGGCTACTGCGTCCCGGGGCGACAAGGCGCGGGCCGAGGAAAGGCGGCAAGGCCCTGGGCCCGGCGTGAGCGGCCTCGGAGTTGCCGGCCTCCCGGGCGCCCGTCCTCACCGCCTCTTCCTTCCTCCCGCCGCCCGCCCGCGGCCGCCGAGATTCGCAATCCCCGCCAAGTCAGGCCCGCACCCCTTGATTGGCCACGCGGGCCCGGGGCCCGCACAGAGGGAGCGGCGAGAGCCCCTCAGCGGCGCCCCCAGGCCCAGGGCCCCCGCGGGCGGCGACGCCGAGCCGGGAGAGGGTCCGGGCGGGTAGGGTGTCCGCGGTTTGCCCCCTCCGCCGCCTCCGCCTCCCGCTCCCGGCTTCCTCCTCCCCCTCCTCTTCCTCCTCCTCCGCCTCCGCCTCCTCCTCCGCCGCCGCCTCCTCCTCCTCTCCGCTCGCTCGCGCGGGTCCCCGGCCGCCCGCCCGCTCGCCGGTCCCTCCTCCCTCGCTCCCTCCCTCCCCGCTCGCTCGCTCGCGCCTCCGCCGGGCCTCGCTCGCTCACCTTTCACCGAGCGCGGCTTCGCCTGCTTCCGCCTGGACATGTCCGGGGCTCCCGGCGCTCCGTCGCCCTCCGCGGCCGGCTCCCCCCGCCGCCCCCCCGCCGCTCCGGGCTGCCCTTCTCCCCCTTCTCCTCCGCCTGCCTCTCGGAAACTTTTTTTTTTGCAGCCGGGTCGGCGGCTGCGGGGAGCGGATCGTAGGTCCGGGGCGGCCTCCCTGGGGGGGACGGCCCGGGCCGGCCGAGGCCGCTCGGGGGCGGGGGGAGGCCCGGGGGCCGCGCCGGGGCCCTGCCTGTTGCAATGCGGCAGCCGGGGGCTCTCGGTCCCAGCGGCGGTCCCAGCGGCGCGGGGAGTCCGGAGGCCACTCGGCCGAGCCGAGTTATGCAAAAAAAAAAAAAAAAAAAAAAGCCGCCCCCCTCCTCCTCCCCACCCCCCGCCGGCCCCCGGCCCCTGCGGCCCCCTCCCTCCCTCCCCCACCCCACCGCCACCCTCACCCTCCTCCTCCTTCTCCTCCTCCGCCCCTTGCCGGATTTTTGTGCAAAGTTTGCAGGCGTCCGGCCACGCAGCCCGGTGCGGAGCTCACAATGAACCCATCTGAGGAGGGGGGACGGGGCTGGAGTCGAGGGGGTCTCAGGGGGGGTGGAGACCGGCAGGCGGTCGGGAGCGCGGAAGCTCAGCACCCCCCGGAAAAAAAAAAAAAAAAGCTTTCAAATTATCCCCTGCCGCACACACACAAAAAATAAATAAATATTAATGGCTAAAAAATGCCCAAACGCCTGGTTTGGAGATTATGATGGATGGGAAGGGGAGTCCCTCAACTCAGCCTACTTGGGGGGGCTCAAAACGGCCTCAGTGGCTCGGAAGCCACAGCTCGGGGCCCCTGGCTCACGCCCCCTTCTCTGGCTCTCGGCTCGGTCGGGCGCCGGCCCCCCCCGAGGAGGAAGGGGCGCGCGGGGGGCGCCAGGCTGCGGCGGGCAGGCGCGCCCGTGCCCTGGGCATCGCTCAGCCCGTGCGCCGGGCCGCCGCTGCCTGCCCTCGGGCTGCGGTGCTCAGCGCGCGGCGCGCAGCCGATCCCCAGGCCGGTGCCAAGTCGCCGGCCCCGCTAGCTGCCTCCATGGGCCAGGGGCTCGGAGAGGGGGGAGGCGGCGGCCGCGGCGGCGGAGGAGGACGAGCAGGCGGCGGCCGGGCTCCCGTCCTCCCGGGCAGCTGCGGCGGCGGCGGCGGCGGCGGCGGCGGCTGCGCCCCGGCTCCTCCGCGCTCCAGCCGGCGCCGGCCCGCCCGCCAGCCTCCCTTGCGCTCCTGTCTTCTTTGTGGTCGCTGGCTCTCCTCCTCCCGATCCGGCTGCTGGGGCTGCACTGCAGAGACACATAATAAAGCCAGGCTTGGCTGGAAATGTAGCCGGGTCCCAGCAGGAGGATGTGAGGAGCGGAGTCCCGGCGGGGGAGCGCTCTGATCCCGTGGGGCGCCCCGCACTGCTCCGGCTCGGATCAGACGGAGAGAGGGCCAACAGCACCGAGCGATGGACAGCGCTGGAAATACAGCTCCGGCCGCCCGCAAAACCCGGACCGCGGCGGCGGCGGCGGCAGGCACGGCGCGGGCGCGGGCACCGCACCGGCACGCGGGGCCCCCCGACTTGGGCACCCGCGGCACCTGGGGCGGGAGGAGGGAACTGACACGGGGCCTATGCGTGCTGTCAAGCTCGCCGAGATGAATTAGCATCACAAACTGCAAAAAGGGGGGGAGCCGCAAACTGGGGTGAATTGCCCCAGCAAACCACTTCCGCAAATTTTGCCCCACGACATGAATTATCTCCGAACTTGGCTTTTCCGTCTTGAACTCTGCCCACTGGTCGGTGTTTGAAGACCATCTCTGCCCCACATCTGCAAACTCCTCCACCACCGAGCTAACTCTGTGCGGCCCCCCACACCTGCATTTGTAGGGCTGTTGCGTCTGGGTGCGCATTTCTTATTTAAGACAATAAAAGGAATATCTCGGCCCCAAAACGCTACAGTAGCCCTGCCTTCCCTCGCGGTTGACAAAAAAAAAACACCCTGCTCCTACTGTCCACAGTTTTGCCCCAGCCACCAGGGGGCGCCTCGCTTCCCTGCGACTCGAGCCAATGGAGGCTTGGTCTCAGAGCCCGCGGGGAAAGCGCTCGCCCTTGGGAAAAGTCTTCCGCAGGCGACTCCCCTAAACCATTCCTTTGAAGCCTCCCCCTCCCCCACCAGCTGCAGGCGGCCGGGTCCAGGGTGGAGGGGAGGCCCCGACATCGCCCCCCTCCCGGGCGAGTGGCGCCACCTTGGGCCGGCTCGCCCCAGAGCTGGGAGAGCAGAGCGGGTGCGCGGCGCGGCGCTGGGGGTTATCAATCTCCCGGATCGATAAGTTGCCACTTGGAGAGGGGAGGGCTGTGTCCCCTCGGAGACGAGTTACCCAGGGCAACCTTTCAGGGAAAAACCCGCTGCCCGCGGAGAGCCGCGCCGGGGCCGGCCGGGCAGCGACGCCCGCCGGGAGCAGGGCGCCTGCGCCCCGCCGTCCCCCAGCCCGCCCCGCAGGCCGGCCCGCGCCCCCCTCGGCTCGCTTCGCAGTCCCACCCCGCCCGGCTCGCCTCTCGGCCTGCGAGCTCCAACCCCTTGCTGGGCTGATTGCGGAGGTAGATGCCACCCCCGCACCCCTGGGGCTAGGGAGCACCAGCCGGCGGGTGCAGGGAGAGGCCTGAGGCGGATGGGGGGGTAGGATGGGGGGAGGCCAAGCTCTCGCGCTCAAGGCCGTCTCGGAGGTACAGTCGGGTGAGCCGCGAAACGCGACGCCGGGGCGGACACCTTGACTCCGGGAGGCAGAGAGTGTCCCCAGAAGAGCCAGGAGCAGGACAGAGGTGTCACCTAACCGAGACCCAAGCCCTGAGTATCCCCCCAACCCGAGTTAAGGCTGCCACCCCCTAGGTCGCTGCCCTCTCCAGTTCTTGTGTCCCGGAGTGTGCAACATCTTGGCCTTCCCGGAGGGCGGTGGGAGCCGCCTCTCGAAGCTGGGGGACGGCCGGGATGGCTGCGAGGGGGTGCCAAGGGCCAAACCGAGGGCAGAGGCCGCGAGGCGCCTGGGAAGGAGCCAGGAAGGAGGGGCCGAATCAGCAGCTCCCCCACCCCCGCCGGCGCCTGGGATCGAGGCCCGCGGAGAGAGGCTGACAGGCGGCAGATGGCACACGCTGGGGGAGGGGGGCGGTTGGCCTCGGCTCCGGGGTGCCCCCGCCGCGGGCTGCCTCTCCTAGGGGGAGGGGGCGGAGAACAGCCCCCGGCTCGCCCGCCCTGGCTCTCTGGGGGGCTGAAGACTCGCGGATCTTGCCCAGCCGGGAGCCGGAGAGAAGGGGACGGACAAAAGGAGCGCAGTGGGGAAGGGGTGTGCTGAAGGAAAGGAGGGGTCAGCAGGCGGTGGTTGAAGACCCGCGGTGCTGCCTTTTTTCCACCCTCAGGGAGCTGCGGAAGCCCCCGAGGCCAGAGGTGGGGATAACAGGAGGGGGGCAGGCGACTGCGTATTCCGAACTAATCCTCAAGGGCTGGGGGTCCTGGAGAAGAGCACAAAGTTTTTTGGACCCCTTCCCCGCACGTCGCAGTCGCACACGTCCGCATCCCGGTGCTCACCCCTCCCTTGCAAGACCGCTCCGCGGTCTCCCAGCTCAGTGGCCGTCAGGGTGCAGTGGGAGCTCGACCTCGTCCCCGCCTCTGCTCGGCCCCGCTTTCTCTGAAGCTTGTTTCATTTTTAACTCCTTCCAGAAAAACATGCTGTTTTAAGGAAAATTCCAGAGCAGCAAAAAGCCAGTCGCTCCTACCAAAGGGGTCTCAAGGGGCACTGGGTGAGGGCAGGGCCGGCCTTGTTTCTCACCAGCCTGGTAGCCAGGGACCAGAAAAAGGTCATTTTCAGGCAGTGTTTCACACCCCACCTGCCTACTTGGCATCATTGTAACCAGGAGTCTGGGCCCCTCCTCTTGGAGAAAGGCCTCCCTTGGCCTCTTCTTCCTCATCTTCAGAGTGGACAGCTGCTCCTGCCCAAAAGAGTGCCCAGAGAAATCTTCTGTAAATGGGGAAAAAAGCCCCCATCAAAAAATGCAAGAAAAATTACAAATTGACATTTTTGAAAACAAATGAGACCTTGGTCACATAAATGGGCGTTTTCCTTCCCGGTCATATCTTGGCAGCAAGAGAGGGCACCTACCCCCCAGGCCCCCCACCATTTCTGCACACTCCTAATGATGCCTCCCTAGACACACATCCAGAGAGCCTCCTCTTCTGAGTTTTGAAATGAGGCAGGTTGTCCTGTGGTGAAGGCTGGAGAGGTTTAGTAGGTGACCAAAACAAGGTAGGACCACAAAGTAAAGTAAGATAGGGTTCTGGGGCACCTGGGTAGCTCAGTGAGTGAAGCACCTGCCTTCCCCTCAGGTCATGATCTCAGGGTCCTGCTCAGTGGGGGACCTGCTTCTTGCTCTCCTGCTCCCTCTACTTGGGCTCACCTCTCTGTCAAATAAATAAATAAAATCTTAAAAGAAAAAAAAATAAGATAGGGTTTCTATGTGGCCTCTCACCTAATATCCCTGAAGGATCCCCAGAATCATGCAAGAGGGGCTTTTTGGTAAATCACCAAATGACTGCCTTCTCACCATCCACACACGCACCCACATGTGCACACACACTAATGCACGTGTTAACCCACACACTTGAAGTAAACAATCCCTGGAATATATAGGATGTGAAATTCATGACTTCTGTTCACCTTTTTATTACCCGAAGGTCACACTCTCTACTGGAAAAACCTGCATGGGCCGGGACGCCTGGGTGGCTCAGTGGGTTAAGCCGCTGCCTTCGGCTCAGGTCATGATCCCAGCATCCTGGGATCGAGTCCCGCATCGTGCTCCTTGCTCGGCAGGGAGTCTGCTTCTCCCCTCCCCTCTCTGCCTGCCTCTCTGCCTACTTGTGTGATCTGTCTGTCAAATAAATAAATAAAATCTTTAAAAAAAAAAAAAACCTGCATGGGCCTATAAGGAACAGCCATTTTGGAGAGGGAAGATTAACCCCGAGTTTCCCCCCAGGGAAGAAATCCATTTCTTTGTTCACTTGTTTATTCACAGTGCGTTTATTGATTGTATGCCTACTGTGTGCCAGTACCGAAGGGGAAGCCACGAACAAGTACTACAGGCCCTCCCTGCTGAGGCTGGATCTCTAGTGGAGAGGCTGACTTTTAATAAAGGGCCACATAAATAATTATTTAATGACAGTTTTGAACAATTCCTGAGAAGGAAAAATATAGTGTAAATGAGGCCAAAAAACAGAGGGTCACAGTGGTGGTCTGGCTGAGAGCCTGGAGGAGGAGGAAGGAGTCAGGAAAGAGGGGAGAGAACAGAGTTCCTGGCAGAGTGAACAGTGTGTGTAAAGGGCCTGCGGCGGGAAGGAGCTGGGCGATTCAGTGGAGAGGCGGTCATAGCTCCACGCCAAGAGCCAAAGGAGGCAATAGTCACAGCCGAGCTTAGCAGCCACTTGG
>RCUC01114215.1:0-26524 GCA_003697995.1 Taxidea taxus jeffersonii | reverse complement strand
ATATGGGGCTTGATCCCGTGACTCTGAGATCATGACCTGAGCCTAAACCAAGAGCTGGCAGTTTAATTGACTGAGCCACCCAGGCACCCCATCCAATGAACTTTTCATTAAGTTTCTTAACACCCCTGTGCCTCTGTTTCCTCATCTATAAACTGGTCAAGTTAATATACTTAGCTCAGACTTGTAATGAGTCTATGATTGAATTAAATGAACCAATACATTTATATGGTTTTTAGATCACTGTTAGAACAGTGTCTAGCACATAAAACCTACTATGTGAGTGTTAGCTCTTATTTTATTATTCTTGCCTGGAGTACCCTGCTTCTGGAAGTCATCTCTGGGAAGTTGAGGGGAAAGCCCCGATCTGTAAGGTTTGCCAGTTTCCATAGTGTAAATGCTCCCACAATGACCGATTTCAGGCCACCAGCATGATGTCACTAGATGCAGAATTGAGAGGAGATTCTCAGAGCCACCTTCTACCACACAGTGCAGGAGACCCAGTAACTTCGAGTGTATAGAAAATACATTAGGAAATGATAACTTATGAGTACTTAGTATCTTCATTTTTAATGGGATTTAACCAATTTTAAGTTTATTTAATTTAATTTTTAATCAGGGTCAGGTTTAACAACTGGCTTGCAAAATTCCAGCTTCAGCCAGCTTTGGCACACTGAACATGGCCATCTCCCCCAAAAGGGACAATGCAAGTCACTGGGCTCAGTTATGCACATAATGGGACATCAGCCTCAGAACCCTCACCAACACCGAGTCCTATACGACTTCTGCTCATCTACTGAAGTTGGCAACCTAGTTGACACCTCTCTCTTTTCCCCTGTGTTGCTTCCCACATTAAAGATAGTCACATTTTTTTCACTGTAAGAATTGAGAAAGCATGTTCTATTATGTTACTTTTGAAATTATTTGGCAACAATTCCTTCACTGAATTTGTAATCCGCTCCCTCACAATTCATCCCCTATATTTAGGAATTCTTACAAAGACACTATTAAGAAGAACTAACTTACAATGTTAATGTAATCAAATATTTATGAATCCTAAATACAACAGTTTCTGAAGTTAATGCGATCTAAGTTTGGTAATCATTTACACATTTATTCGTTTCTATTTTGAAATAACTTTGTTGTGGTTTTCAGCAAACACATCGGTTGGAATCCTGAATTACTTGTGTGAGACTGCATTCTGTGAGGTCCAAGGACTGTGCCTAATGGTTGTAGGCAGAACAAGCTAAGGATGAATGGGGCCAGGATTTCTGGCTCAGGGGGGATGGTGGACGCTACACTATGAACCAAAGGAGAAAACAGGAAGAACGGATTTAAGAAAATGGATTTGGTTTGGGCATGTGGAGTGTAAGTTTCCTGCAGGTCGTCTAGGGGGAGATGAATGATAGGCATCTAGAAATGTGGATTTGCAAGTAAGACACAAGATCGGGGAGGAGATGTAGATGTATGAGTCGTCAACACAGGCCCATCATTTAGTCATGAGGCTTGAGGGACAGGGACTGAGGAAAGTCCCCAAGGGGGTACCTGTAGTCAAGGACAGGAGGGAGGAACAGGAATAAGCCTGTCATTGGAATGGCAGAGGTAATGTCTACTAACACCTGGAAATTAAAAAATCAAAAATAAGAAGTTTCTCATCTATCAAAAAACATAGATTTATGAATGTTCTGGACAGTTGTATAAACCCAAGCATCTCTCCCTAAAATTTAATCTTAGAGTGCCCATGGGTGAAACAGATTCTCTAGAATATCAGAGTGTGCACAAATGACTCTGAATGTCCTATACTTCATCCCATGAGAGCAGAGCTGTCCCCACACTGACCCCCGGGTGTGTCCAGGGCCCGGTATGTGGTAGGTACTCAGTAATATTTGTTAAATGATAAAATGTTGTTGGAGCTGAAGATACAGTTTCCTTCTTTCCTTCATTCCCAAAATTTTAAATCGAAGATATTATAGACATGTAAAAATTATTTTCTCATTCAAATTTTATTGTAACCTGAAATAAATTCTATCAAACACACACAAATGGAGTTTTTGATGTGAAAGTGGGCTTGGCTCTTTGTGCCCCAGGCCACCAACTGTTTGCTCAGTGTGCCACTAGATGGCGCTGAATATCCATAAGGCAGGAAAACCTGCCCTTGGAGGAGCTAGTTTCCAAACATGGTATTCAAAAGTGGCAAGTGTGAATTCCTATAAGGAATCATACAATGATTCTGCCATTTCATTTGTCTTTGTAAATACTCTGACTATCACTAACTAAAGAGCACTCTCTCCAGATTATGTGTAGCACACTTAGAACATGCTTGACCATCCATGGAACTTCATCCCCTCCTTGGGTCCTTCTAAGGATTCCAGGAAAACAGTAGGAGCAAAAGGTTTCCTCTTCCCCTCCAATAGCAGACACCAGAATTTCTTTCTCTGCCTTCTTTCCCATCTACTCCCTTCTTCCTCACAACCCTATTGTTCTAAAGTAGCCAGAACACTTGACCTCTCAATCCAGGGACTGACACCCTCCATGGGCTGCCAGGCAGACCCCACTTGCAGACCGCTGGCCTAGCTCCGGAAGCCATCATCAGAGACCCGGTACTGGAGTTCAGCTCCTTCTCTTTACCACGTGAGAGGGGGGTTTCCTACCCTCTCAAATCTTCTTTCAGAAAACATTGTTTGGCCAGGTGCCAAAGGCAGTGTTTTACGTCAACTAGACAAGGGATTGAATGGGTTTGAGGAAGATTATGGAGACTATAGCCATCAATCCTAACAATTCTATCACTTACGAAGCCCCAAATCTATAGGGGATGATTAACAGAGTTACAAAGGGATCACAGTTAGTCAAAGAAGATGACATGTTGAGGGCTACAATGGAGCTCTGGAGAAAACACAGTGGAGCAGAGGTGGCTCCTTCTTCCTGATAGCTGAAGGCTGGAGGAGGTCCTACAGAGGAAGTGATTTTTCGCTTGAAATACAAAGAGCTCACTCAGCTGAGGGGGTGGGGAGGCATGGAGAGGCCCACAGAGATCATCACATGTCCCTAAGTAGTTCACAAAGCTTGAGTGTAGAGTGAGTAGGACAACTGGTCGACCATATGTCTGGAAGGGAGAGACCTGAGGATGGACCATGAAGGATCATGAGTGTCCTGCTGATTTTTAGACTTGAAACATGAAGCTTTGAGGGGGACCTGGGTGGCTCAGTTGGTTGGGCGACTGCCTTTGGCCCAGTCATGATCCTGGAGACCCAGGATCAAGTCCCACATCGGGCTCCCTACTCGGCAAGGAGTCTGCTTCTCCCTCTGACCCTCCCCTTTCTCATGCTCTCTCTCTCTCTCTCTCAAATAAAAAAATATTAAAAAAAAGAGGGGTGCCTGGGTGGCTCAGTGTGTTATGCCTCTGCCTTCAGCTCAGGTCATGATCCTGGGGGCCTGGGATTGAGCCCCACATCAGGCTCTCTGTTCAGTGGGGAGCCATCTTCCTTCTCTCTCTCTCTGCCTGCCTCTCTGCCTACTTGTGATCTCTGTCTGCCAAATAAATAAATAAAATCTTTAAAAAAAAAAAAAAAAAGAAAAAGAAACATGAAGCTTTGAGGAGCCGCCACAGGTTCTCCATGTCTGTTATGGGTTGAACTGTGTCTCCCCAGAAAGAAATGAAGTCTGAACCTCAATGAATGTGACCTTATTAGGAAGGAAGGTCATTGCAGGTGTGATGGTTTATGATAAGATGAGGTCATACTGGGGCAGCACGGCCTCTAAGGCCACATGGTTGGTGTCTTCATAAGAGAAGAGACAGGTGCACAGGAGAATTCCATGTGACCACAGAGGCAGAGACTGGAGTTATATAGCCAGGAGCCAAGAGACACCAAAGATGTGCCCTCAACCACCAGAGCTGTGAGACTGTGGCCTCCTACACATAAGCCTTCCAACACCTTGATTTTGGATTTCTGGCCTCCAGAACTATGAGATAATACATTTTTGTTGTTTTAAGCAACCCCAGTCTGTGGTGCTTTGTTATAACAGCCCTAGGAAAGTAATACAAGGTCCTTCCTCTGTCTCTGCCTCGTCTCTCTGGAGCCACCTGAGCCTGGCCCGGAAGGCACACCCTGGCCTTCCCCTTGGTGGGCCCTTCCTACCCTCGCTTCAAGGACTGACCCAAAGCCTACACCGTCATTGCCCCCTTCCAGAGAGCAGCAGGATAGGACATCCCCAGCTGGGCATGCATGTACCTGAAGAACCCACGAGAGCTGGCCGAGAGCCACAGGGTCATCATGGGACCTCTGCCGCACACGGCAGTGGGGGTGGGGAGGCTGAGGGCACTGACATTACACAACCAGCACCTTTCAGCCTTCTGTCTCCATCTCAACTCCTCGCACCTGCCCTGGGGCATTATGGGACCTGGGCAGGCCTGAGCTCTGGGAAGCTCTGACTGGACATGAGAGGTACCTTTTGAGTCATGAGGGTCTGAACGTGAGACAGTCCTAATCCTTGAAAGTGATAGGCTTCAGTGAAGGCTTAAGGCATCTTTTGGGACTTGGAAATAGAGACAGTGAGGGGCAAAAAACACTTTGTTCCTCCCAAGGTCAGCTCATCCAATAAACCGGGTAAACATACAGAGTGTTTTCTCCCTACTGACTTTATTATCTTCTGTTTTTGACGAGCTGGCATTTCAAATGATCCTAATGACACCAAATCTATCTTAATTATAAACTTTCCTCTCAGGGACACAGGGTTGTCTGTGGAAGAATTTTCTAAATTTCTTTCTAAATTTCTAAATGCAGTGACTTTAGTTTGCCAGAGACTGTGCCCTGAACCCATTAGGAGATAGTCTCTACAATGCGATCCCCGAGTACTTAAAACCAACACAAGAACAAAAAATTACACCATAAAGCAAAAAAACCTACAGCAATAAACTGCTCATTGATGAAAGGCCAGAAAGATTAAGAAAACAGGCAACAACTAGAGGAAGGATGTCAAGATCCAAGGTTGCAGAAATTAATGTTCATATTCTGCACACATCATTTCTAATTTAATGTTTGAAGATAAATTGTATTTTTTTAACCCGCTTTGAATCTAATTTTTGATGATGAGGGTTTTATAAGCGAGCTTTAATTCATGAATATGTGGGTTTTTACTATCTGCTTTATCTTTCAGAGAAAGCGGTTAATCCTTCCTCCACACAGAGACTATACCTCGAATCTAATAGAATTGAGCTGAGATGTAATTGGGAGGAAATTCATCATTTCCTCAGCCTCCCTTTATGCTTTTGGCCCTTCCAACACAGGAGGATGTTCCCGGAGACGAATGGAACTCAGGCTCCTCACCCAGTCTCCTTGTAAGGCTGCAGGGGGACACTACAATATCTCCACAGGGCCAGAAATGGCATAGTTGGTGGACAGGATTAAGATACAGTGGGTCAAAGCATCTTATCTTTTCATTCCCACTTGTTCTTTCCAGAACTTTCTTTGGGTCAGGTGGTCCTGGGGAGGCTGTGAGCATTTTGGGAACCCAACGAAGGCAGAGTTGAGGTGTTGTGGGTTCAGGGGATACCAGTCTGAGGTATCGGAAGAACCTCTGCCTTAGGCTGGTTCTTGGTGGGCACTGCCCGCCCCTCAGGCAGTGTCGCTGGGTTGTTGGGGTGCCTGAGGCCCACACAGCCTGCCTTGCTGAGCTTGGCGGATGCCCCAGTACTGGGGCATCATCAGCCCCCGCCCCCACCTCCTACACACACACACACACACACATTAGGCTTCTCTCCACCAGCGGGGCTGCTAGGCACCCCTCTTCCAGACCTCTGTGGGAGATCTCCTTGCTCTGCACCAAGCTCATGGCAAGCCTCCTGGGCAGACCATCTAGATCCTTGCCTGGAACTGCCACCATAGCCTTACCAATCTGGAAAGTGTACCACTGTTAATGCTTTCCTGTATATGCTTTTCTGGAACTTTCCCTCAGAGGGGCAGGGGTAGGTGGTGGGTAGAGAGCAATAATGCCTTTCTTTGCTTTCTGTGCTTCCCTGACAGATGAAATTAGGAGATGTCTTTTTGCTTCTTTCTAGATGTCTCTCTACTAGCTCTCCCCCTACCTCATGTAATGAGGGCTGACATTTATTAAGTGCTCACTGGACAATGTATGTTAACTCCTTTAACCTTCACAGATATTTTATCAGGTGATTTAATGTCATGCCCTTTCTATGGATGAAGAAACCCAGGCACAGTAGCCCAGCCCACCTCCCACTGTCCTCCGGACTCATATACCCAGGGGACTGCTCTAAGTGGTGCAGAGTCCCTCCTGGTTCTGTGCTAAGACAGAGCTGAGGAATTGGGAAACCCCTCTCTCAAAACAATAAAACAATAGTCTGGCTTTCAAGCCTCTAATTTTGCTGGAGGATGAGACCCACCCTCTAGAGACTCCTGTGGGTGAGAAGGAAAGGTGCATATAAGATTCTGGGGAAAATTAAAGCATCAGCTTAATATTTCCCAGGTTCACAAAGTTTGGAGGAAAAGACAAAGTCAAGTTGCATTTTGGAATATTGCATAATTTTAAGGGATAAAATTCTTTTGGAGCCCAGATGAGTTTTGGGTGAATACTGTGACAGTACGTAGCTAATCAGGCTCTGAGTTCTTTGATTCTCTGGTCAAGGAGGGGAGGGCTTTTGAAATCATTCAGCTAATATGAAATATTGAGATCAGCATCCCACCCCTGGCCCCACACGGGAGAGGGGCTTAGGTGTGTGATGTCTGGGAGGCAGGATCCTGGAACCCTCCCTGACACTTAGCTTCTTGGAACAAATGACAGTGGATTGTGTGTGTGTGTGTGTGTGTGCGCGCGCGTGCGCACACGTGCACTGACCGAGTTTTTGCCACTGAAGTTTCACTCTTTGGGTTGAAAAGAAAATGAAGTGGTAACACAAGAGGGGCCCTTCAAGGTATTTATTAGACAATTGGCAACCTGAGGCTTGGAGAAGGGCAGCTTTGTAGGAGGCCCTGTGAGGTGACTTTGGATTTGGAGAATGTGGGCTCAGTGAACAGCTGCCATA
Source organism: Taxidea taxus jeffersonii (assembly GCA_003697995.1). Taxonomy (NCBI): domain Eukaryota; kingdom Metazoa; phylum Chordata; class Mammalia; order Carnivora; family Mustelidae; genus Taxidea; species Taxidea taxus. The sequence goes on along the minus strand of RCUC01114215.1, from coordinate 19,491 downwards.
CAGGGGCCTGGGAGGGGCAAGCAGGAAGGAGTGAGACTAGAAGGGAACCTGGGGTCCCCAAGTGGGTGCACTGGTGCAAGAAACTCCCTCATTTTCCTAATGGAAATTATTTTTATTTAAATAAGATAGGGTTTCGGGGGATCTGGGGGCTCACTCATTAAGGGTCTGTCTTCTGCTCAGGTCATGATCCCGGGGTCCTGGGATCAAGCCCCGCATTGGGTTCCCTGCTTGGCTGGAAGCCTTCTTCTCCCTCCCCCACTCCCCCTGTTTGTGTTCCCTCTCTCCCTCTCTCTCTCTCTCTCTCTCTGTCACTTAGATAAGTAAATAAAATCTTTAAAAATAAATAAATAATAAATAAGATAGCCTTTTACTGTTATAAAGGCATATATATGTATATATTAGAAACATTATGTATTAGAAACATATACATATATGCTAGAAAACATAGAAATAAGGAATAAATAAGCAGAAATAAGGAAATAAGATGCCAAGTTCACACCAGTCCAGACTCCTACTGCTAATGCTCTAGTGTGAATCCTTTCTATGGACATTGGTTTTACACCTGGACAAAGGGCAGGGAGAAAACAGAGAGGGGGAGGGGAGCCCCCCGAGGACAGGCAACAGTGGGGTAGAGCTAGCCACCCGACTCCTGCCCCCTTGCTCCCACCACCCCATGCTCCCTTTTCTGGGGGGGGGTCTTTGTGGGGCCTCGTGTGGTTCTGGAGCCGGAGCTGAGTTGGGGAGCCAACCCCCACTTGCTGCTTGACAGAGACACGCGGGGGCAGAGGGCCCAACACACCTCCTGACCACGGAGCCTCCCGAGTGCAAACAGCCCTGAGCCGGCGCCCACCTGGCCCTTTGCCTCTCCGGGCTATGCTTTGCCCACGGATGCCTGTTGTGCTCAGGTACACCTGTGCCTCCCAGGCCGCTTGTTTCCACGCTCAGCCTTATCCTTTCGATTGTTTCTCTTATTTTCTGTAGCTGAACTGAGTATCTTTAAGCCATATAGCAAAGATGCCTACAACTCCGACTCCTAGACTGGGTTTAAGCCCACCTGGGTTCACATCCCCCCTCCGAGGCTTCCCCAGTCCATACCACCACCCTCCCCACCCAAACCAGGTCCACACCCTCCTTCTGCTCCTCTCCGGGGTCCCCATCTCCCCTCCCCACCTCTCCCAGGTCCCCATCTCCCTTCCACCCCTCCCACGTTCCCAGGTCCCCAACCCCTTCCCCACTCCTCCAGGTGCTCATCTCTCCTCCCCACCCTTCCTAGGTCAGCACCCCCGACCCACCCACTCCCAATCCTACACCTCCCCTCCCCACCCCTCCAGGTCCACACCTTCCCTCCCCACCCCTCCCAGGTCAACCCCCACCCCCCACCCCACCCCCACCTGAAGCCCACCTGGATCACAGGCCCTCCCACTAGGTCTCCTTTGGTCCCGCCTGCTGAAAGCCCTCTTCCCTTCCTCCTTTGGCAGGGAGTGGTCCCCAGTACCTCCCGTGGTTCACAGCGGCTGCCTTAAAAGAGGGATTGGTGGTGTTGAGGAAGGCTGCCCACAGCAAAGAAGACGGGGACTCTCTGAACTCCGCCCTCTTAACAGAGCTGCCTGTCCCTCCTCTTGCTGGCTGAGTTTAACGCAGGTGGGAACTGAGCTCGGGAAGACTAAAACTGAATCAGCTTCACAATCAGTGAAGCTAAAAATGCTGAACTAATGAGTCTTCTCTCTGCTTCGGGCAATGCTTTGTTAAAATGTCCCTACTAGTACACTTCCAGAAGATTATTAGCGTCCTGTGCCCTCCTTTGTGGTAGCAGGATGCTATTGTGCCCTGCAATGTGCCTGCAGGTGTCCGTGGGCAAGGGGCAAGAAGGGACCCCCCTCCCAACCCACTCAGCCTCGTTCTGGTGAAGGACCGCAGTGGTGGGCAGGGGAGCGGTGGGCAGGGCCGGAAGCTCTTGGAGAACGGCTGCGATCCTCAGTTAGAGGGACACTCTGAGAAGGCAGCCTACCCCCACCAATGCATACACGTACACGCGGCAACACAGTACATATGACACACCACACGGACCACACACGCTAGAGGCAACACGCACACCAAAACATAACGCACACCACAGGCGCAACACATCTGCATACCCCATGCCGCACACAATACACTCACACATGCACACACAATACACACCACACAGACCACGGGCATAACACTCAGCATACACAACACCCATATACAGCCCATACCACAGACACAGCACACAACACATTACACAGGCAGCATACCATATACAACACACACCGCACACAGCACGTGCTCACGTCTACACAGATGTGCCACACACAGAACACCCAGTGCACAAACACGCATAAACCACCCAGATCCTACAGAACATATGTATGTCCACACGACACACACGCACAATTCACACACCCAGATCGCACGTACACTGAGGCGTGGCCACACCACCCCCTTCCTCTTGCTCTTGGATGCCGGCTGCCGGGGATGTGCTTGGAGGATTCACTCCCTTGGGGCAGCCCTCAGGAAGCTGCCCCTGGGCCCTGATGCTACCGATCTTCTGGATTGGACAATTCTGTCCCTTCCCTGGCTCCAGACTCCCTGTTCTACTAAAAAAATAAATCTCTCTTTCCTAAGTAATGTTTTCATCATGTATTCTGCGATTTGCCGCTGAAATCGGCCTAACTGTATCTGTGGACTAGATGATAAATTTGTAGGACCCTGTCTTACACATTAGTCAATCCTCACGGCACCGAGTGGACTGTCTTTTACAGATTAGATGCTGAAGGGCTGCTGGTTGAGTAGGTAAGTGAGTGAAATGGGACCAATGCAAGGCAGTGGGAAGAGGTCACATCATGTGCAAAGACACCGTGGAGGAAAATCCTATTAGTGAGTACACAGCCACTGTGTAAATGCGTTACACTTACCAACGTAACTGATCTTCACAATGACTCTGGGACAGGTGCTGTTATTGCCACCCATCCCTCCCCACCCCGTGTGATGTCTGGTACAGGAGGAAACTGAGATGCAGGGAATGCACATGACTTTGCAGAGATGACACAGCCCTGGAAGTGGGAGCAGGGCTGGGACCAGGGTGGGGCAAGTGAGCACTCACCTGGGTGCAAAATGAAAGGGCACGCCCCAAACACTTAGTCATCAAGACAGACCGTGTCTTCGTGCAATCTCGCCAACATAAAAATGAACATACAAATTCGGGATGGACAAGAATATTGAAATTGTCAATAAAGACGGGATTCGACCCTGTGCTTGTACCACCTGGCCTCACCTCACCCTGATCTCAGCTCTGAAATAAAACGTTGTTTACAGAACGAAGCCGTCAGACTGGGGGCCATAGTCTTTGGATGCTTTTTTAAAAAAAATATACTGCATCAAAATATGATTTATATTGATTGATGAGTTTTTCGATGCCTCCTTAAATTTCATACCCAAATTGAGCACCCCACTCCCCTCGCTTCCAAAGCGAAGATCTTCCCATGGCCCCTTGGAGTTTCTGTATATATGGGAAACATATTTACTACTTGCAGTCTAGAAACTAGACACATGTAGGCCCGGGACAAAGATTTTAGCCTGGACGGAAGCCAGGGATACACAAAGGGGTAAACAGTCGCGCTGGGTGTGGGAGTGGAGGGGTAAGGGGCTGGCGGAGGAAAGGAGAATGCATTTTGCAAGGGACACTGGAAGGACGTGGGGCGAGGAGAGACAGCAAATTGCAGGGGAGGCCCCCACGGAATGCTCTCATTAGTGGAGTTTTCTAGAACTCAGTGTAAATGTTGCGTCTTGGGCCAGCCTATGAAGTACCCGCAAGAGCTGGCACAGATGAGAAACGAGAGGCCGGAGGGGAAACGACCCGCTTGCCCAGGGGCACGTGCTCTCAGCTGTGATGCCAGGACCTGCCCGGAGGTGAGCCCAGGGTCCTGGCTCGGCATCTGCGGCTTTTCCTATCTGATCAGATGACTGCATCTGGGAAGGAGGAGGGTTGCAAGAATGTGTCCCTCACGGGGCTGAGTCGGAGCCCAACCTGATAGGCCCCTGAGGAAAGAAGGCCTAGTGGGGCAGGCAGAGGTGAATCCCAAATCAGGAGAAGACACGCCCCACCACGTCCCGCCTTCTCCTCTTTCTGCATAGCTTGGCTCAAGGGCCATGACTTCCTAGAGCTGTTGGGAACCCCTGGGCCGGGCCCTGGCTTCTATTTGACCTGTTATGCCCATTTGTATGCATATCTAATATGTCTACGGATGCCAAGGGCTGAGGAGAGATTCTGATAATATGAATAGAAAGAACTTTCTCCCAGGTTCTCCCGCCAAATCCCTTCTACTGGTGGCAGGGAGCCTGGGCGCATGCGTGGAACCGCAGGGTTTTTGCCTGAACATACGCTGTTCCGGGCAGAGACATTCCCCGGGCTTAAAGGCCGGATCACCTGCACACGGCCGCACAGCCCTCTGTGCATTCACATGACTTGGCCACACCACTGTCTTCCTCGAGCTAACTTCACTCTTCCAGAAAACTCTTGCCCAGAAAGTTGCAAATTACTTTGTCATTCCAGAATCTTCCAAAAAGATCCATCAGCTTTTCAGTAGAAGGTATCATAGATGGCTTATACCTCTGCTTCAGAATCATTGCCTCGCGGTGCCCACCATTCCTAACCATTGCCTAATTGCTGCTACCTCATCCTACCCAAGGCCCTTGTGTTTGAAAACCGACCTTAAGCCAGACTTCAGAATCCTGGTGAAGATTCCTGGCTTTGGCCTCCTTCCTCAGAGTCTCCTCCCTCAGCATAGGGTTAATACAGCTTCCTTTGTGTATCAGCTGATTATTTGGGTGATATTTTCAGGAACCTGGAATTTGATAACAGGGGGGAAAAAAAGGTGAAAGAGAGAAGACATTCACTAGGGACAGGGCTTGTCACCCGACAGCAGTAGGGACATTCCTGGGCCCAACTCCCTCATGGTACATGAGGCTTGCTCATATCCTGGAAGAAATAGTGGCCAGCTATGTGTCATGCCAGAGTTAAAGTCCCTGCCCTCATGGCACCTGTGTAGGCAGGTTGCAAACTTGGTTCCTAGCCCCCAGGTTGAAGGGAAGGATACATTTGCTAAAGGATGGTCTGTTGGTTTCATTGTCCTTTCAGGAGAATGTACAGTGTTTCAGATTCTACGGCCCACCTGTCTTTCCCTTCCCAAGATAGTGTCTGGGTGAGCCAATAGTGAGCCCTTGGTGGCCTCTTAGCAAGGACTACTCCCCACTTGGTGGCCACTTCAGCTGGGACTGGGGATGCTGCCAGCTGGCCTTGCCTCATGTCTCTCTCCAAGGGACAGGGACTGACTGTGACCTCCATTCGCTCCTCTGCAGGGAGCACAATATACAGGCTTACTTGCCAGGTCCTGATTTCTCCTCCACAGCAGCCACCATCCTCCTCTGACATGTGAGCGACCTTCTGTACCCTCATGAGGCCCGGACAGGTGTGAGTGACCTCCCAGACATTTGTCCCTCCGTGCCCCACTTTGCTACTCATTGCACACAGATGGGATTCCCCATGTTGGCTCAAGGACTCAGCGATGTTTTCTGCCCAGAATCCTGCATGGGCTGTAGGGCTGAGGACCTGCTCTCCATGTCCCTTCGACGTCTTCACACATCAACTCTTCTCCAAAACATCAACCCGGAGAGGGGAGTCAGAGCCTCTCTGGTTACCCCAGGGCTGCTATAACCAAACCCCACAGACCGGTGGACTTAACCAACAAAAATATCTTGTCTCATAGTTCTAGAGGCTGGAAGTTGAAGACCAAGGTGTCAGTAGGGTTGGTTTCACTGGAGGCCTCTCTCTTTGGCTTGCAGATGACTGGCTTCTGCCTGTGTCTTTACACAGTACCCCCTCTGTGCCAGTCTTCATGCCAAACTCCTCTTCTCATAAGAACGCCACTCACGTTGGATTAGAGCCCTCCCCTGTGACCTCATTTTACCTTAATTATTTCTTTAAAGGCCCTATTTCCAAAGGCAGTCACAGTACGAGGTACCAGAGGTTAGGAGTTCCACATAGGAAATTTGGGACCACAGGGAAGTGAGGGGACACAATTCAGTCCATCACAGGGCCCTTCTCTGCTGTGTCCCATGTGCTCCATTCTGTTCTCTGTGCAATTCCCAGGGGCGAGAAGCCCCAACTGTGTACCTCCCTTTCCTTTCCAGATGGAAATTTTCCTGTTTTCTCTTTTTGGTCTAACTTCTCCCCTTCCAAAAATGGCAAAAATGTGACTATGGAATGACAATGGAACACTGTTTCTAGGGGAAAGAAAGGAGAAATCCGTTAGGGTAGTATTTTCAAAGTATTATCTTCATTACCTTTATGTGGAAGTTGTGGGTAAGCCTGGCAAACTGGTTGAGGAAAGGAGGTTGCAGAAGGACAACGAAGGCACCTGTGAACCAGGGTGCCCCAGAAAGAAAGGGTGTGTGCACAACAGGCTGACCAGGGCTGGGGGGATGTCATGAGACTGAGTCCTCAGCCTTTACATCCTAGGGAAGAAAGACCCTGTACCATCTGAAATAGTTTCTTTCCTGCCTTGCCAAGAAGTTGGACCCCCAGTAAAAACCCTAACCATAAGAGAAGGAACCTTTTCCCCACTGGAGAGCCTCCCTGGGGCGCTGAGATTCCAGAACAAAGGGATGACTTCTAAATGGGGTCAAGATTCTGTAGTGACTGAGTGGGTTTAGCAAGCTAACAAACATTCAGATCGGTGATAATAAGAACCTCTTTTGTACCCTCAAGCCACGAGGGCTAGGAATACCTAGATTCTTTGAATTGGATTGAAAAAGAAAAAAAAAAAAGTAGAAAAAGGAAAAGAAGGCCAGGATAATTGACATTTTCATGGCCGTTTTTCTTAAATAAGCAGCTTTGAGACCACTTACCATGTAACTTTTGACCCATAATCCCTTCCAACTTTAGTGAAATGTGTTTCTTGTGTGGAATTTTTGTAATTTTACTTTCTGTATTAGAGTAGTTGTCAGTATTTGATGTTGAGCCCGAAGCCAGAGGAACATTCTTTAGAAGTTTTCAAGGTATCTGATTGAGTTTATCAGCTGCTGTTTCATAGCTTCTTTACTGCCTCTCTGAATGATTAGAGAGTTCTTTCAAAATTGTGCAGAGCTTGAAGTGATAATGAAACACTCCTAATGGGAAAGGAGCTCCACTGGCAAGGCAGGTGCCAGAGCTGGTTTCCTGAGTAAGGAAGGACCAACAGCTCCCCCTAGTGAAAAAACAGGGCTACTAAATGTTTATGTTCCCTAACCAGAACTCCAGTCAGTTGGTCCCAATGCAGGTATAAGCCTATTTTATTGCAGATTTTCACAAGGTGAATCAAAAACTGTAAGTGCCTGGGTGGCTCACTCAGTTAAGCGTCTGTCTGCCTTCAGCTCAGGTCATGATCCCAGGATGCTGGGATCAGTCTCTTATCAGACTCCCTGCTCAACGGGAGTCAGCTCTCTCTCTCTCCCAAAAATAAATAAATAAAATCTTAAAAAAAAAGAAAATTCTAATTTTCAGTTAGGAGTAAGTTAAACAATATATCAATTATTCTTTCTGTCACTCAAAGATTTTATGATATCATGCATTTGTTTAAATAGTCTTAAAGCTGGAAAAACACAGATCAATGAATCTAATTATCTCAGAACAATCATTCATCTTAGCTTATCAAAACACAATCATAAGGACTTATTAAAAAAGAGCAGATATTGCATTACTGTTGGTAAGACTGTAATGTTTTGACGGGATTTTCATGAGACGTTAACAAGTATGGTTAATTTGGGGGAACTTGGGGAAAATTCTAAACTGCCAAGAGAGAAATATATATTTAACTTTTCTTTTCAGAATTTTCTCCAAGTGTGAACAATGCTTAGTGGAGATTGGCGACATTCATTACTGTCTTTTCTAGTTGTCTCATTCAGCTAAATGGAAAATTATTCAGCATAATTTTAAGTTAATGTACAATGAGAGAGAAGTGATTCCCAGGAGACTTTGAAAATTAAATGAAAGAGACCCAAAGGCCAAAGTCACACAGAACCACAAATTGCATAGAGAAATCAAATCAATAAGATTTGATAATCTAATGGAAAAGGCTTGACAGGAGAGAAATATTCTTTCAGAAAAAATCACTTCTTTCAGACTCTCCTGGTCATTGAGTATGACCATATTGGTGGTACTTATTCACAGTCTAATTGCATTCACTGAGGGTTAGAGGCAAGCAACTATCAAATTAAATTTTAAAACGTAAGCTGCATAGACTTGGTTAACATTTAATATAAACCCATCATTATGTTTTTTTGTATTTAATAAAATGAACAAAGAGAAGATCAAGCCTTGAACCAGGAAGTGAAACACTCAAAGTTGTTTGGGTTTTCAGGCAGAAAATCCAAATCTAATGGTTCATGATCAATTACAGAGTGTTTGATATAAATACCTAGAAAAATGAGTTTCAGAGAAATCAGTTTTCATTACCAGAACCTGACGGGTCAAAACCCAATATGTCTTCATGTGTATGATTTCTGGAATGGGATCTAAATTTAAAGTCCTGGTTTTGACCAGCAGTGGTTATTTGGGCCGATCTATCCCACGCAGGCCTCTCCAAGTGCACCTGTCCGTACCACAGAACCACACAGACAGGAGCTAAGCTCACTCTTCCGGCTTAGGAAGCAGGAGATCCTATTTCCCATTTGTCTGCTTTTAAAAGCCCTCTGTGCCTCTGTAGTGACCTTGTTTTTTTTTTTTTTATTGTTTTTTTCTCTCCCTATATATATGCTTTCAAAAAGTTAGCTATGAGGACAAAATAATAATAATAATAGTAGTAGTAGTAGTAGTAGTAGTAGTGGGTTTTCCAAAACTAGCGTCTTTTCAATCATTGTAAATGAGACTATGTTAACATAGTACAACTGTTGTTAAGAATAAGGTGAAAAGACAGTAGAGAGTTTGTGATTTTGGGATTCCAAGAGTCTGAGAACAGAGAGCCTGACCAATTTTTCTGCTTATGTATGCTAAAACGCTAGGCTATGAGATAACTATAAGGTACCGATATGCCCACAAGCAGTTCACGCAAATATACAGGCCATACGAAGTAAAAGTGGAACCTGAAATAGAAAATAGGAGACAGGTTTAACCCCGAGTAAATTTGCCAAACCTGGTTTCTTGGTCTTTCGTTTTCATGATTGGTCCAAGAAGAAAAATGGAGAACCCCGGTGTTAAGATGGAACCGAGAACAATTACTCACATTGTGTTAGTCTGGTCTAAAAGTACTGACCCCTGGCCCCCAAGAGATGGCAAGGCCAACTGAGTAGCTTGAATCTGGAGCTAGAGAGGGGAACAAATCTTCCTGAAGAGTGATGGCTACCAGGTGGCCATACGATGGTTTGTACCTTGGATTCACTCTGTTTCCGTGGTCCAGAATTTTTTGAACCATCATTTAGTTTCTAGTCATCAAGGGCTGTTGGTGGCCTGAGATAACAGGCAGAAGCAGACCAAAGCGATTTCTGGAACCATTTACCTTCAAGTGAGACCTCCAAGAGTTCCCTCAAAGAAAATTCCAGAAAATATGACTTGACATTAAAAATCACCAAACACACAAGGTGTCACGGTGCCATGATCAAGAGCTGGCAAAAACACAGACAGCAGAACCAGACCCGCCAGAGAGTAAGTATTGGAATGATCAGCTACAGAATGTAACGTAAGGATGTTTAATATGTTTTAAAGAGATACAAATGAGAGCTTAAAATAATAATAAAAAGGCAGTTTTAAAAGTAACTGAATGGGGGCACTGGGATGGCTCAGTGTCTGCCTTCAGCTCAGGTCATGATCCCAGGGTCCTGGGATCAAGCCCTACATCAAGCTCTCTGCTCAGCGGGAAGCCTGCTTCTCCCTCTCCCACTCCCCCTGCTTCTGTTCCCTCTCTCACTGTGTCTCTCTCTGTCAAAAAAAAAAACTTAAAAAAAGTGACTGAATAATTCCTAGACAAGATATGTATATGTATGTATGTACATAGATGTATAATAATTGACGTGAATTTCATGACTCATCAAATTCATTGACATGAATTTCTCCAAAGCTGACAAAAATCTTCAATTCCCAGACTAAACCCAAAAATTTCCAAGTACAATTAAGAGAGAAAGAAAAAAACAAAACAAAACAACATGCTCACTTCATTGCATCGTGGTGAGACAAACGTTTCTTTGGAAAAGCTAGAGAGAAAACACGGACTAACTCCAATTGAATGATGTCTTGTCTGAGATCTGATTTTCCAACAGGCAACAGCGAGAGGCCTGGGACATGAAATGGTATTTTTAGTGAGCCCAGAGAAAGTGGATATCAATTAGAATTGTATTCTCGGCAAAAATTACCTATCAGAAATGAACGTAATATAAAATCGTTTTCAGGCTGATATAAACCAACCTTTGTAAAGGAGATTCTGAAGGATGCATTTCAGGAAAAGGCAAATGACCCCAGGTCTAGATCTGAGATACAAGGAACAGATGCTGGGAAAAGATACATCTACATAAGCTGTATTAAAACAACAGCAATACATCCTGTAGGATTAAACAGAAACAAGGATAAAATGTACTACAAAAGGAATAATCAAAATTACAGGGTTTCAAATTCCCTGTATCGTTTTTTAAAAAACCCGTAAAGATATGCACTGACTTCAAACTTGGTGAAGTTAAGTAATTTATCAAAATTTCTGGCATGACTACTACATGTCGCCCATATGCTAAAGGCTCCCATAATTGGTCTGCCCAGCACTCCAGGTGGATACATCAAACTTCTTATTTGACATCTCGGATGTCTACTAGATAACCCAAATTTTCCATGTGCCAAGGGTAACTTGTCCTCTGCATCCCCCCAGAAACCCCGAACAACCCTGATTCTCTTTGCAAGCTCTCCCATTTCCTGTGACTGCAACTCCATCCTGCCACTTGCTTAATACAAATGCCTCTTCTTCACTGTATCAGGAAGACTAGGTGACTGTCTCTTAAAGCTGTTTCCAAAGCACCTCTCTACTTTCCACTGCTAACATCCCGCTCTGAGCCCGCATTGCTTTGGACCTGGGTTCCTGCAATCGGCTTCTGTTTCCCCACCACTGGCATTTAGGTTCTGTTTCTCCTACAGCGGCAGGGTAATCGTTTCAAAGTATTAAGTCAGATCATAACAGTCTTCTGCTTAAAAACCTGAAATGGTTTTCCATTTAGACCTGGAGTAGGAGCCAAGGGCTTCATGATCGTCCTCATAAAAGCCCCCCAGGACCGGATCCCTCTGTTCCTCTCTTCCCTGGCTGCTCTAACTTCATCTCCAGTCTGCCCCACCGGGCTCTCTCCTCTTCCTGGAGTTCCAGGCACACTCCTGCCTCCTTCGATCCGCTGGTGCTTTCCTCTGCCTTGAATGCTCTTTTCTCAGACAGCTACAGGACTAATCCCTCACTGTCTTCAAGATTTGCTCAGATGTCCCCTTGTCTACGAGAGCCACCCTATTTGACACTGCAGATCCTTCCCTACTCCTGCTGTCCCTCCCTCCTGACCTCATTACCCCACTCCATTGTTCCCATTTCCCTCCTACCATCACTTCTAGCATACTGTTTAGTTTGCTTATTTATTGTATCTGCTATTTATTGTTTCTCTCTCGAGTTCTGTCTCGAAGCACTAAAATATAAGATCCATAAGATTAGGAAACTTCTTTTCTTCCTTGCGCACCAATCTGCCCAAGCGCCTGTGACCGGGCGGCTTACCGGGTGGTGTGAGCCCAATGTCACTCCCCAGGACACTGTACCCCTGGCCATCACCCCTTCTCAGTTCAAGGGTGCTGACTATCTACAGTCCCGGCGGCCAGACAGGACTTGTGGATCACCCAAGTTCCACATGGTTTCCTTCCCACCCCACCGGGGAAGATCGGCCTTAGTTCCACCAGGCAATCAGGTCATCCTCTGCCTGCCTTCTTGTCCCTGGGCATGAGGAGCTCGAAGCGTCCTGCAGCGCACATGACTCGTAGTTGAAAGGGACCCCTGCTCTGTCTCTCAGTGGGCGTGTTTCCACGAGCAGAACATACATAAGCCTCAAGGACACGATTTTGAACAAGAAAGGGGGTCACAACAAAATACATGCACTGTGATTCCAGTGTTACATGAAGCTCAAAAACAGTTTATTATATGCACAATATATAAAAATAATATTTATGTTTTATATATATTTTATATAATATCTATATATTTATATATACTTTAGATATATAATTTATATAATTTATATATTATATATATTATATTTATATGTATATAAAACATACACTACAAAAAGATACTTGGGAATGTGAACTTAGATAATAAAATTATGTAAAAAGCATAGGAATTATCAGTTAAAAATGAAAAATGACTGCTCCTTTGAAGTGAAGAGAGAAGCCAATGGGACACATGTGGAACTTCTGAAATCATGGTCATGATCCATTTCTTAGTCTAAGCTTTGAGCACACAATTAGAATTATCTCCATATTCTTTTCCCTGACCTGTCTTTGTGTTTACTCAATATTGTTGGATTACCCAGGGGGAAGGTTTCATGTGCTGTAGAAAACTGAATAAAATAACAGTAGTGCCCTCAAGGTACTTGCCCTCTAGGGAAGGAAACTGACGTGTCCTTAGATGATTATGGTACAAAGCAGAGATTGAAAAGGACACGGGAATCGTGCATATCAAATACCGTGAGGACAGAGAGCCAAATGGAGCACATTCAGAGAAGGTTTATAGAAGAGGGGGGCCCTGGAAGTAGAGCCTGGGGAAAGAGTGCATGGTGATTGCTGGTGAATCCTGGTGAGGAGATCCCGGAAGGGTCAGCATTGGGACTGGAAGTTATAAGGTGGACAGCAATCACTGCAGATGGGATTCCAGCCGAAAACATGTGGGAGGCATGGACATATTGTCTAGTTCTCAAATTTTGACTTGAAGAGTTTAGGGTAGGAAATTAAAAATAACACCATCAATTGTGAATGGTAATTCACACTCATTATTTATATATATTTTTAAAGATTTTATTTATTTGGCACAGAGAGAGACAGAGAGGGAGGGAGGGAGAGTGCAAGCACAAGCAGGGGAGGGGCAGGCTGGGGAGAAGCAGGCTCCCTGCTGAGCAAGGAGCCCATTGTGAGGCTTGACCCCAGGACCCTGGGATCATGACCTGAGCCAAAGGCAGCTACTTAACCGATGTAGCCTCCCAGGTGCCCCACATTTCTTTATTTCTTAGCAAGACTTTACTGGAAGGCCAGCATTGTTCCATCTTACACATCCCCATGGAGCAAGTGACCTGTCTTTATAGCTACAACTTGAAAGCTGGTGCTCTGGTGAAAGTCTCACCCAAGACCTGTGGCTGGTGAAGATATGGAATGTTACGTTTTCTGGATGCTTTCCAACCTTACAGCATAGACCTTTGCATTGGCAGAACAGCCCTTGTCCTTTGCTGGCTATCAGATGTGTTTTAGATAAAAGAAAAAGTCAATACTGGCAAGTATTGCCAGTATTGCCATACTGGCAAGAAAACACATCCCTGGAACAACGAGATTGTCACTAGGAATCTGAGAGTCAATGGAGAGTATGTCATTCGCAAAGAACACTCTTTTATGAACTCCTTCTTCTATTGGGGAGTACATGTGCCCCAGGGGCAGTTCTCAGTCCTGGAATTTCCAGGGATTTACAGCGATTACCCAGCATGATGGGTAAACCGGCCCATAACTCTCCTGGGTTGGCTGGAGTGCAATGTACTTTACATTTTTTGATTGAAAATCCTCTCAAACTGTCACTTGTAGCTTTGGTTTTATTCTAATTCTAGTAACCTATTAAAGCGCTGTGATTTAGGGGGATTTATTGGTTGAATTTGGGCTGATAGAAACAGAATCTCTGAGAAGCCAATGGCAGTGTTTCCCACGAGACTTCGATACTAAACAGAGCAGGTACCGTGATTGGTCCCGTAGTTAGACAACCTGAATGGTATCCTGGATCCAGCGCTGCCTGGGGCTGGGAACTTAAACAGAACACCTCGCCTCTCCGAAGTCAGAATCATGTTCTAAGTAATGGAAATAGCATCATTCTGCCTCCCAATTCCGCAGGGCTCTGGTGAAAATCAGAAAATGAAAGTCGTATTTGTTTGAAAATTAAAAGGTCTCACAAAAAAGTAAATATTATTTTTTCCTATTTAAACAATTTAGAAAATGAATGAACTTTTTCAATTTTATTGAGGTAAATTGATATGATATAAAAGTGCATGTTTAAAAGACAGTTTGACAAATTTTGGCATTATGTATATACATACACACACACCATGTGTAGACATCCCCTGAGCTTTCTTCATATCCCTTGGAAATCTTTCTTGCTTCTCCTCTCTGCCACCACACCTCTGGGGCATCAACAATGTACTTTCTGTCGCTATAGATTAATTTGCATGTTCAAATTATATATATATAATTGTATATATATATACATTCAAATTATATATATATAATTGTATGTATACATACATATATATATGATCATAAAAGTATGCAGTACTGTGTGTGCATAGCTTCTTTTGCTCAGCATAATTATTTTCAGATGCCTCTATCAAGATTGAGTTGTGGGTATCCATAGGTTGTTATTTTTTGTTGCTGAGAATTATTTTTATTGCTGGTATTATTCTGTTGTATGCATATACTATAATTTGCTTCTCTATTTACTTATCAGTGGACATTTGGGTTTCCAGTGTTGGGCTACTATGAATAAACCCATCATTTCTGTATCTTTTTTTTTTTTTTAAGATTTTATTTATTTATTTGACAGACAGAGGTCACAAGTAGGCAGAGAGGCAGAGAGAGAGGAGGAAGCAGGCTCCTGGCAGAGCAGAGAGCCCGATGCGGGGCTCGATCCCAGGACCCTGGGATCATGACCTGAGCTGAAGGCAGAGGCTTTAACCCACTGAGCCACCCAGATGCCCTCATTTCTGTATCTTGTCCTATTTTTCAGATATCCCATCTTGACCAGAAGTGAAAATCTCAACTTAACAATTTATACTAATTTTGATTTCCACGATTCTGTATTTTATGCTTGCCGTTCCAGTTCTATGTAAACAAACCAAAGCCATGTTAAATGAGAGCCTAGGGTTTGGAGGAAAGAAAGAACAGGGGATTAATAAAGTTAAACACAAAAATAGTGCAACACACCTTCACTAGGTTCCTTCTACCTGTGAGGCGCTGTGCTTGGTGCCAATCAGGTATTAGACATTTGCATAAGCCACAGTCTCCTCATAGGGAATTATAGAAAGACTTGAGGATTTTTCTATGAAACAGAGGATACGGCTATTCATTGCTTTTGTTCCTTGCCTCTCCCTTCATTCGTTTCCCAAGCCTCTCATAGAAGTATTTCCTTAACCAGAGAGTCTGTGTTTGCTCCTTGGAAGCTGTGGGTGTCTGTGATCCTTCGCTGTTGCTATGGGCTTCCTAAGGCTGCCTACTCGTCCATTCAGCCCTGATTTGAGAAGAAATGATAAAGCCATTAGCTGCATCCACTTAGGGATGATCTTACAAAACCTGACTCTTGTCCTCCTTTCGGTTCAATTATGTGTTCTGTTTTCCTGAATTTGCTGATGTTGTATTTATGTTGGGCACGTGGACGGCTGTGCTGGCCTTGTTAGAGCAGTTTGTGCCCCTGCAAGAGCACTCCATTCTGCTACATTTGTGTCACACATTTGCTACACAATGAAAGGCTGAAGCCAGGAGGTTCAAGGAAATGTCAACCTGTGACGGGCGTGAAGCTCTGCTGTGCTCTTCCATCTTCTGGAAGAAACATTACTTTAAATTGATTTGTCATTTGCAAAACCACAATCCTAATAAATATTTCATTAGAAGGTGCTATCAGCTCTTACCAGGACACTGACGATCTCTGCAGACTCTCAATCTGACCTGAGTTAATGCTTAGACTTTTGTCTATTTTTTAAACTGCCAACAGAATCAAATGGCAACTTCTTCACAGAAGTCTAGCCAAAGAAAGGGCTATATGGGGTGGGGGGGGGTAGGCTATGCCCAATCAGGCCATCCCATACAAAAGGGAAACCCAGGATATTGTTTAGAAGGAGTAAAGACAAGCATCTGTTAGGAAGAACCTACAAGTGCGTGGACCAAAGATACAAAGAAGAAAATTCTTTCCTTCACCTTCACTAGGAGATGTAGTTCACATTGGGCTACAGTTAGGACTGGAGCTTTAATTGCTTTTCTTTTGTTTATATACCTTGTCTGTCTCTTCCTCAAGGCCAAGATAAGACGAGGTGGCTTGATGTGATTGGTGAGGCACCAGAGCAGAACTCACACACACAGCATGTTCAAGGGTCACCCAAATGGCACCCTCTCATCTTCCGGGTGTCCTTTTGCATGTGCAGTCTCCATCTGCGGAGACAACCCCGACACCCATTTCATCTCGTCTTTGAGTTCAGTTGCAAGCACTAGTGAGCACCATCAGCCTCAGTGAACACTGGGTGGTGGAGATGTAGGAGGCAGTTTGGACCACTGGTTCCTCAGCAAACAACTGGAAAATCCTGCCTAGACACCAGTGTTTTCCAAAGTTGATCTCTCAGCAATAGAGCTGGCTACAGAATTGTCTCTCATCTTCCCACCAACCCATACCAGCCTCTCCGGCTTCTCATCTCTCACTCTGAGAGCTCTTCTCAGGGGAAGTTTCAAATGCCTTTCTCTTCTGAGAAAGTCCTTTCTCAGAAAGGATTTCATCACTGTATCAGCAACTGCCTTCCAAATTTGCACACGCAAACTTACGACTATTGCTGCCCCAAACTATGAGCTCTCCAGGTAACAGATTCCAGTTTCTTCGGAAGGCATTTTATGGTCACTCTTTGTGACTTATTCTTTCTCTTTGAGTCTCACTTTTAATAAAGAAGATTTTCAAAGTTTTCTTTTCAGACACATATGGTGATTTTCCCCAACAGAAATCTGATGAAATAAATCTCCATCACTTTACATCAGAGTTCAAAGGACCAGGGCAGATCACTAAGAGATGGAAAGATCAGTGAAGGTTATAAAGAGAAAACTGAAAAGGAGTTAGACCTTGACACAGGGGTAGACTTAGCATGGAGATGAAAAGGGAGACCACTGCAACCTGTTTTCTGAACTTCCAAACTATTCATATGTTAACTCTTTCTAAATAAAGGCCTGGCAGAAAGAGCAGGCTATTCTCATCACATTCTACACAAAAGTTGGTTATGATGATTTCTAAGTCATTTAGGAAATGTCAAATCTGGACCCACAACAGAACATGGGAGAGAAGGCATGGAGGCATGGGTGTGTGTCATATGATAGTGATCAATGCAGTAAAGAAAGTCATACTCATGTGCATGTAACATAGACAGACATGGATTAACATCACCTGGGGGTGTAAGGCACAGGATCCTGAGCTATGTATTTATAAATCAGGTATAAATTTCATAAAGTAAAATCCACCAATTGTCAGTGAATTTGGGTAAATATATATATATGATCATGTAACCACCACTGTGATCATGATATAAATAGTTCCAGAACCCAAAAATGTTCCTTTGTGCCCCCTTACAGTCCATCTTCTTCCCACACACATCCAGCAATCACTGATCTGTTTTCTATCACGATGGTCTTCCCTTCTGGGTAAATGGAGTCATACAGTATGTAGCCTTTTGTGCCTTCTTTCACTTAATGTAATGCTTCTGAGGTTGATACATGTTAATTTGGCAGCTCTTCAAAGGATGGATTGAACAGCTCAAGTATTAGTGGCAAGGAAATCAGATAGTTGTCTATAGCTAAGGCCCAGGCATGAGATAATAAGAATGTTGGAATGAATTTGTTGAGGGAATGACAAGTAAGACAAAACAGAGAGAGAAAGAGGAGAGAATAGAAGAATGAAAAGAAGAAAGGAGGGAAGAGGAAAGGAAGGAGCAATCCAGAGAAAGAAGGTTCTAGTAATTGCTTAATGAAGGGTGAAGAAGGTGGAAAACATAAGAAAGGTTCGTAGTTTGCCAGCTTGAGCTTCCATCCCCAGTAAAGAAATCTGGGTTTAGATAGAAGAGGGGAAAGTAAGTTCAATATTAACTAGATTCATCTTGAAATTCTTCTGTGAAGTCCAAATGGACATCCAGAACTGAGAGCTGAAAATGTGGTCTTGAACTTTTAGAGAGTGGCCAGGAAGGGGGCTGGCTTTTCAGAGTCATGCCTTTCACACTGACAGGAAAATCCCAAGAGAGAATCGGAGAGAAGAGCTCTTACCTGTCGATTGAGAGCTCCACCAGGCCCACATCTTGGGTGTGGGAGAAAAGCCAGAACACATTGAAAAATGAGTTCCTGGGAGATCAAGGACAACCAGGATAGTTGTGGGAGCCAAAGGAAGATAAGTGTTAAGGAGAAAGAAAGATTTATAGTATAGATACAAAAGAAAATGAACCTCAAGAAAGGGCCATCAAGCTGAGAGAGCCCAGAGGTGTCTGACCACACATTTGCTCTGCTCTATAACAGGTGGAGTAAAAGTGAGTTTTAAGCCAGCGATGCAAGCTGGATCCAGCCTTATAGGCCAAGTGGTCCAGTGGTTTAGTAGGGAAAAGAAGGTAAAAAGTAAGATGCTGTCTGGAGTAGCAGGAGGCCAAGCCAAAAAATAGGAAATGTGCCAGGGAGGAGATGTGATTCAGAAAGAAAGGGAACATTCTTGAAGTAACTGGCAGAGCTCTCTGCGTTGCATGAATAGAGAAGGCTACAGGCATCATCCTTACAGAGGGAGGATCCGACCTTTGTCAAACACCTGTTCTACACAAGAGGAGACACAGAGAGAACAAAGGAGACCCGCCCTGGTCATAAAGAAATCCATGGAAAAAACAGAGCCAACAACCAAGTCACATTTTCTTTTAGAGTTTGATGAAATTATTCTTAATTTCACCTTTAGAAGGTAAATGTTCTGTAGTAAATATATATATGCCACCTAAGACAAGCTATTTGATTTCTCTAAGTCTTGGTCTCCTTGGTGGTCAGATAGAGACAATTTTGTTTAAAGAAAGGATTTGTGGGGGTTGGAAGAGGTAAAAATGTAAAGGTCTTGCCTAACAGGGGACAACAAATACATGTTAGTTACTTCTGTTACCAATTATTGTTATCATTCGAATAGTCCAACCATCCCAGATCTTCTGGGTTTCTAGAACATGACATGTTCTCTCATTTCAAGTTCTTACATGGCTCTGTCAGGAAAGTTTTGTCTCTAACCTCATGAGACCAAGTTAAACACACCTAACTTCTCCTACCCTATCATAAAATCACATTGTATATGGGAATCAAATTATAAAGCTAGCCTGCAAGGCAAAAATTACACAAGTATAGGCAAATAATGTAAAATTAGACACACACACACATACTTGCACTTATTCAGACACACACACACACACACACTCTCTCTCTCTCTCTCTCTCTCT
>RCUC01114212.1:0-20475 GCA_003697995.1 Taxidea taxus jeffersonii | reverse complement strand
GGGGGGGGGCAGGTAGGGAGGGTTGGAGAGTTGGGCTTCTTGTTTGTTACTGCTTTGTTGTTGTTGAGACACAGACACCTGAAGAAGAAAGGGACCGACTACAGCACAAAGGAAAGACCCTGCAATGTCACTATCTCAGTGACAGCGCACGTCTCTCACTTAAACGTGCTGTATTACAGTGTCTCTAACACGGTTTCATACCATCACATTTGCTCAGCAAAGTCCCTGTGCCTGAAATTTCACACAAGTGGCCTTCCCCTACCATTCCTGATCACTCTGTGAAAATCCATTTCTAGAAAACTTGTACAGCTTTAAAATATATTTATTTATTTATTTTAGAGAGAGGGAGAGCATGTGCAAATGTGAGGGGGACAGGGGTTGAAGGAGAGGGAGAGAGAATCCTCAGGCAGACTCCCGCTGAGCACGGAGCTGACATGGGGTTCGATCCCAGGACCCCGAGACCCTGACCTGAGATCAAGAGTCGGACGCTTAACTGACTGAGCCACCCAGGCACCCCTAGAAAACTTTTATGAACCTGAGCCCACCACCCCAGCCACACACCTGGGTGGATCAAGCACCTCTTCCAGAGGCAGTGCCAAACTAAGGAAATGTGTCATCTCCCCAAGCAGGACATCTGTCATCCCTCTTTGTATATTCAGGACCTACCAACAGATACCCACATGCAGTCAGTGGCTGATACACTTTCTAGAACCGCACTAGTCATTGGAGCTGGCAAGTCACAATCTTGTTTCTTTTTAAACCCCTTTTCATACGTTAGGGGCAGTTGGAAGCCAGACTGGAGAACAACAGAGACCCTTTCTGCTCCTCATCTCCTTCCCTCCGCAGGGAGGATTCACAATGGGCTCACTCCAAGTTTCAAGTTTCAAGCCCAAAATGTCAGGAAAGATTCTGATTATCTCCTGGACCAACTGACCGTGCTGGGAGGGGCAGGGGAGGAGGGGAGGGGGCAGTGGCCAGAGTAATGGAAGAATGCGGACGTTCATCCTTGAACTCCATGGTTGGAAGGAAGTAAGAGGCACATTTCCCTGGAGGAAGGAGGGAATGTGCTGGGCAGACAGAAGAACAGATGTCCTGCATGCCCCTGCCATCAACACCACCTGGGAGCCTGCAGAATATCGGGCCCCACCCCAGACCTACAGAACAACATCTACATTTGAACAGACAGCCAGGTGACTGCTTTCATATTCACATGTGAGGAGTCCTGCTCTACCCCCTCCAGCTCCAGCACTATCTCAAGAACTACTCGGTCCAGCTGGTATGCGAGGGCTTGGCGGGCCCCATCTCCAAAGAAGGGCAGGCTGCAACTCCTTCCCGGGCCACAGAACTGGAGGCATAGGTCAGACTGTCTTAGAGTCCGTCTGTGTTGTAAACTCACCTATGGATGTTACCTAATGGGCCTTTTTAGGGTAAAGAGTAAAACAATAAAAATTTATAAACCGAGAGCAGATTATCTCCTTTTCACCCAGGACCCGAGGAGCTGTTCCAAGTCCACAAACCACAGCTAAGGCTGAGAACTCTATTTGGCAATATAAAAACATTCAATTTAACCCTTATCATCAATCCTGATTTCTTATCATGATTAGTGTAATTATTAGTGATAGCCAACTCCAGCTGAAGTCTGGGCGTGGCTATTCAGAGTTCGGTGTGTCCTCGTTTAAGGACACAATGAGTCTTCACCCTGGCAGGTATCAGGAGAATAATGTTTTAAGCACCATGGGACAGAGAACATAGATGAGGGACAACAGGAGTTGAAGGGTATGTAAAAGAAGGATAAATTTTAAACCTAGAAAACCTCTGGGTGACTTTGAACAAACTCCTACATTTTACAGAGGAAGAGCTGAAGTAGGAAAGATGCAACATGACCATCTAGTTCGGTGAAGGTAAGGGAAGAAAGTGACCACAGTTTAAAGAGGATCAAAAACGTGCCAGACATCTGCTCTGTACTATTACATGTATGAGCTCATGTGCTCCCCCAATATCCCTGCACGGGAGGGTGCTTGGTCCCATTTTACAGGTGAAGAAACTGAAGCTCCTAGAGATTACGTTGCTCAAAGCACAGAGTCACAAAAGTAAGAGCTGGAACGAACAGACTGGTCTGCCGCCTGCGCCCACCCTCACAGTCCACCCCAGTGGTAGCTAGCCCTCCACGGTAGTTCTGCTGAACCCCGGGCGTGAACCTGACTCAACGGCTCTCAACCCCCACAGCTGCACATCAGAGTCTCCTCTCAAAACACCCAAAAGACAAAAACCAAAGTCCTGACCAGTATCAATCAAATTGGAATATCTTGGGTGCCTGGGTGGCTCTGTCCATTTAACATCTGCCTTTGACTCAGGTGCCGATCTCGGGGTCCTGGGATGAAGCCCCACGTTGGGCTCCCTGCTCAGCAGGGAGTCTGCTTCTCCCTCTCTCCCTCCACCACCCACCCAGCTCG
This sequence comes from Taxidea taxus jeffersonii, assembly GCA_003697995.1. Taxonomy (NCBI): domain Eukaryota; kingdom Metazoa; phylum Chordata; class Mammalia; order Carnivora; family Mustelidae; genus Taxidea; species Taxidea taxus. Next base: position 18,022 of record RCUC01114212.1, on the reverse strand, counting down.
TGCATGCTCTCTCTCTGAAATAAACAAAATCTTAAAAAACAGATCCCCTTGGGGCGCCTGGGTGGCTCAGTGGGTTAAAGCCTCTGCCTTCGGCTCAGGTCATGATCCCAGGGTCCTGGGATCGAGGCCCACATCCGGCTCTCTGCACGTCAGGCTCTCTGCTCAGCAGGGAGCCTGCTTCCTCCTCTCTCTGCCTGCCTCTCTGCCAACTTGTGATCTCTGTCAAAGAAATAAATAAAATCTTAAAAAAAAAAAAAAAAGAACCCCTAGAAATTTCACAGGAAGGTATGGTTGAATCCCTGGTCATTGACATATCATTAGATCGAGTAAAAGTATCCACAGAACTGCCACCATTCACAGGACCACTCTGTAACACTGATGAACAGGCCAGAACCTGGTAACCAAAACATTATCACTCTATCACCATTATCACCATCATCACTGTAACGAACATTTATTGCACCATTTTACATTCCCACCAGCAGAGTGTGGGGATTCCCATTTCTTTGCAAGCTTGATCTTTTTTTTTTTTTTTGGCAGCAGTAGCCAACTTTTAATTTTTTAAAAGATTTTATTTGTTTGTTTATTTATTTATTTACTTGATAGAGAGAGAGAGCATGTGTGCAGGTGAGCGAGCAAGTGGGCAGAGGGCAGAGGGAGAGAGAGAGAATCCCAAGGAGACCCCATGTTGAGTGAGGAGCCTGACATGAGGCTTGATCCCACAACCCATGAGATCATGACTTGAGCTGAAATCACAAGTCGAATCACATGCTTGATCTTATTTGTCTTTTTTCTTTTTTTAATAGCCATCCTAGTAGGTGCAAAGTGGTATCTCCTTGTGGTTTTATTTGCATTTCCCTGGGGGCTACTGATGTTCGGTGTCTTTCCATGGGGCTTTTTCTGTGTCTTCTCTAAAGAATTATCTGTTGGGATCTTTTGCCCCCTTTTAAATTGAGCGATCTATCTTTTTACTATTGATTAATAAGAGTTCTTTCTATATTCTAGATACAAGTTCCTTATCAGATATGTAATTTACCATGGGTTGTTTTTTCATTTTCTTTTTAAGATTTTATTTATTTATTTGACAGAGATCACAAGTAGGCAGAGAGGCAGGCAGAGAGAGAAGGAAGCAGGCTCCCCGCTGAGCAGAGAGCCTGATGCGGGGCTCGAGCCCAGGACCCTGGGAACCCGACCTGAGCCAAAGGCAGAGGCTTTAACCCACTGAGCCACACAGGCGCCCCGTGGTTTCCTTCTTAAAGACTCTTTTCTTTTACCTTAAAATATTTATACTTTACTTTAGAACATGGTCTATCCAAATTATATACTACTTTCCTTGATTTATAATGAGTTTTAAATGTGATTTTATGGGGCGCCTGGGTGTTTCAGTTGGTAAAGCATGCAACTTTTTTTTCTTAAGATTTTATTTATTTATTTGAGAGAGGGAGGGGAGAAGCAGACTCCCTGATGAACAGAGACCCTGACTCAGGGCTCGATCCCAGAACCCCGAGATCAGGACCCAAGCAGAAGGCAGATGCTTAACTCTCTAAGCCACCCAGGCGCCCCAAGCATGTGACTCTTGATCTTAGGGTTGTGAGTGCAGCCCCCATGCTGGGCATAGAGATTACTTAAAAATAAATAAATAAACGCGATTTTAGGAAAGATTTGGAGATCAAATAAGCACATACATTTAGTAAGGGTCTAGAAAACTCCACACAGTAAATCCCCAAATACACTCAGTAAGTTTGAACAGCTTGGTGATCAGTTCTTTTTTTTTTTTTTTTTTTCTTTTTTTGAGAGAGAGAGAGAGCGAGCACAGGCAGACAGAGAGGCAGGCAGAGGCAGAGGGAGAAGCAGGCTCCCTGCCGAGCAAGGAGCCCGATGTCGGACTCCATCCCAGGACGCTGGGATCATGACCCGAGCCGAAGGCCGCCGCTTAACCAACTGAGCCACCCAGGCGTCCCGGTGATCAGTTCTTTAACAGGAATAGAGGAACAGGACTACTGAGATTACCTTGTCTCTCCCGTAAATTCTGGCACTTGAAAGATGTTATTCCATTGTCTGTTGGCATTCCTAGTATCAGGGGAAATGTCCCTTATTTTAAGGTAGTGTCTTTTTTCTCTGGTTGATTATAAGATTTTCCCTTCACCTCTGGTTTTCAGCAGTTTGACTAGGATATGCCTAAGTATGGTTTTCTTTGTATATTTTGTTTGGGGTCTGATGAGCTTCTTGAAGCTGTGCTTGATATCTTTCGGCAGTTATGGAAACTTCTCAGCCATCACCCCTTCAAATACTGTGTCTGTTCAATCTCTCTCTTCTAGAACTCCAGTGACACATACTTTGGATTTTTTGACAATTTCCATGTCTCTCGTGCTTTATTCTGTTCTCTCCATTTTTTTAAAAAGATTTTATTTATTTATTTGACAGATAAAGAGATCACAAGTAGACAGAGCAGCAAGCAAAGAGAGAGGGGGGGAAGCAGCCTCCCTGTTGAGCAGACAGCCCGATGCGGGGCTCCATCCCCAAACCCTGAAATAATGACCTGAGCCGAAGGCAGAGGCTTAACCCACTGAGCCACCCAGGCACCTGTTCCCTCCTTTCTTTCCCTCCCTTTATGCCTCACTAATCCTGCTACACTGTGTCCAGTCTGCTCTTCTTGGGCCAGCCAGATCCTTAGCCCCCACCCAAAATCAGCAAGTTCCTCCCACCCCTAACCACCCTGAAGAAAAGACCTTGTGTTACTCACTATACCTAAGAAGGGTCCTTCCTTCTCTGGAAATTATTTATGTGGTTCTCATTGCTTTTACCAGTCTCTGATTTGTTTTTCTTTTTTCTTTCCTTTGCTCTTTCTTTCTCTTTTTTTTTTTTAAAGTAGGCTCCACACCTGGCATGGAACCCAACACAGGACTTAAACTCATAACCTGGAGATCAAGATCTGAGCTGAGATCAAGAGTCAGACGCTTAACTGACTAAGCCACCTAGGCACCCCTCTGATTTCTTTATAAAAATATAATTTTTGCAATTTATTTGCTTTTCCCCCTAGTTGTTTCAGTTGAGTGTTGGCCTGTCACAACATACAACACTGTACTCTGAAGTAAAAGGTTTCCATTTATTATATAGATAATTACAGATTATCATATAGATTATAAAACTGAGATCCAGAGAAAGGTTAAGCTACTGGTTTTCAAACCAGGCTTGGCTAACCACTATTTCCCTAGAACCTCCTTGGATGTCATGGTAAGGCAAGGTGGGGGGGCTTTACTTGATTTGTTTGGAACATCTTCCCAATCAGTGCCAATCTTATGAACTCAACATTATAATTTTAATTACCTTTTTTCTTTTATCATAGTCTAGGAATATATATATGTGTGTATATATATATAACATATATGTGTAATATATGTTATATATATTTCGTAAATATATATAAAATATATTTTATATATGTATATATATAAATATTTTACCAGCCTGGGGCAACAGGACTTTCTCAAAGACATAATCTCTTTCTCTTTCTCTCAGACAGTTTCAGGTATGATGCAACTGATGGGGATTAATAAGGCAGCTGGTGGTGAGAGCAACATTCAGGTTCTTCCTCATGATTCCCTCTGCCCATGGGAGAGGAAACTCATCTGCCTCCTGGCCTTTCACTCTCATCCAAGTTCACTCTGATGGAAAGACTTTCTCATCTTGCTGTACGTTTACCAAGGCTCATTATACTAGCTAATGGGACTCTAGTGCTTTACACACAAAACCTAGACTCTAAATGGTTTCTCTCTTCCCCTGAATCCACGTAGTAAAGTTCCCTGGAGTCTCTGTCTCCACTTGTTGGGGATGGGAATGGAGGATGGGGAGGAAGCCATGATTCCTAGCAGGAGCAGAAAGCCTTAAGTCTCTAAACATGTTCAACATTTCAACTCTCTTAACATTTTCAGCTCAACTTTGTTTCCCACTTGCCTACTATTCCTTGTCCCTGTATTCTCTTAGTCTACACCCAAGAAGGGAAGAGGAATGGGTAGTAGGGTTTAAGTATCAAAACTCTGAACCTTCCAACACATGCTGTGTACTGAAAAGACCTGTGTGTCTTGTCATACCGTCTAACACTGGTCCTTTGCTTGTAACTTCAAAAATCTGTGGCCCTTTGGACATTTTTTCTCTTGGACTTGCAACTTCTTGGCACAGTTGTGCAGGTGTTAGCTTCTGGGTGGCTGGGTGTCAGACTTTTCTCTTCAGTGTTCACATTTCTCCAGCAGCCATATTGACATGGACACTGGTGTGGTGTTTCGTGGTACCTCTGGAGGCTTCTTCCTTTTCTCTCTCTGTGGGCATTCCACTTCAGCTCATCCCAAAATACCCAATCTGTCTGATTTTCTATCATGTACTATGTTTTTTAAGGAAAGAGGCTGTAAATATGCCAAGTACTGCTTCTTTGCCAAGCAGGATAAAGAGCAAAATGCTGGGGCGCCTGGGTGGCTCAGTGGGTTAAAGCCGCTGCCTTCAGCTCAGGTCATGATCCCAGGGACCTGGGATCGAGCCCCACATCGGGCTCTCCGCTCTGCAGACAGCCTGCTTCCTCCTCTCTCTCTGCCTGCCTCTCTGCCTACTTGTGATCTCTGTCTGTCAAATAAATAAATAAAATCTTTAAAAAAAAAAAAAAAGAGCAAAATGCTGTTGTCATCCTTAGAACATCCAGTTGTTGAGATAAACTGGGAATTTGGGATTACCCTACCTTTCTCTCAAACTCCATTCAAAGACAGCCTGCTGTGAAGCCAGCAGAGTCTTCATCCTGGTACTTTTTCTCAACTTTCTCCATTCCACTGTATTCAGTAAATGTCCTCATCTACCAACAGGCTTACTTTTAAAAATGATTGGTTTCTGCCAAAGTGATTTTTAAAATTTTGTCCTGCTGACTGAAAAGTTCTATCAGTCTCCCAAGCTAAACAGTGCTCTGTGCTTCTGGAAATGAAGGGCATGTGGCTAAGGTGTTTAATTTTCTGAGTTGCTTTGATTTACTCAAAGGATGGATCTAATCTCTGCAGTTTATTTTTAGAAATGAAATAAATTTCAGCTCAAAGGAGCTTTTAAATAAAAGCACCATAATTACATTTACTCCAAGGCCTAAGGATTTTTTTTTCATCTCCTTTTGACAGAAGTTCAATTCATGCCATTGTTATCCTGAGTAATAATGGAGGGAAAAGAACAGCTTTGCCAAAAGAGGTACATCCAGGGGTGCCTGGGTGGCTCAGTGGGTTAAAGCCTCTGCCTTTGGCTTGGGTCATGATCCCAGGGTCCTGGGATTGAGCCCCACATTGGGCTCTCTGCTCAGCGGGGAGCCTGCTTCCTCCTCTCTCTCTGCCTGCCTCTCTGCCTACTTGTGATGTCTGTCAAATAAATAAATAAATAAATCTTAAAAAAAAAAAAAGATATACATCCAGATCTCCTTGCAGTGTTTAAGGAAATATAGTGCCCATTTGGTAAAAACCCTTTTACTGCTTTAAACCTGCCTCTTTCCTTAATCCCAACAATTCCTGGAGAAATAACAGCTGGGAGAAGTGAGGCCATGATGTCACGGGCTGTGCCTTCTCGAGGTCTGGTCACAGTGGGTTCTGCATGATCTGGAGGTGAGAACTTCTGAGCGAGCTTGCGCGAGCTTCACCCCAACAGCTCAATTCCGTTTGAGGGATTTACACAAACCACGGAGGCTTTCAACTCTTGCTCTACAGTTCGGTGCACTCTGCAAAATGTCAGTGAGCTCTTCTGCTGTGGACACCCCCGTGCCCCTCCCAGCCCCCAGCCCTGCCCCCAGTTCATATGTTGAAGCCCTAACGTCCGGTGTGATGGTATAGGGAGATGGCACCTTTGGAAGGCAACTGGGGTTAGATGAGGTCATGGGAGGGGGGGTCCTCACGATGGGCTTAGTGACCTTGTAAGAAGAGACCAAAGAACTTACTCGCTCTCTCTCTTCGCCATGTGAAGACCCAGCTAGAAGGCAGCCATCCGCCACCCAAGGAGAGAGCTCCCTCCAGACACCAGCCTGCTGGCAGCTTCCCCACGGACTTGCAGCCTCCAGAACTGAGAGGCATAAATGTCTGTTGCTCCAGCCGCCCAGTCTGTGGTATTTTGTAATGGCAGCACAAGCTAAGACATTATTCCTTGCTCTTTTGGAGAGTTTTTAAAAAGTGAAAGTTAAAAAAAAAACAATGACTAACTGTTTCAGAAGAAGCTTTCACCGAATTAGAAGTTAAAAAGGAAAAAGGGCTTTGAGCTATGGCTAGAATGAAGCAGAGGCCAAATGACACGCACCTCGCACCTCACCAGGCACCAGAGAGGAGAACACGTCAGGCCAGCACCTGCCCTCACAGCGCCCCAGGCAGGCTCACTGCTTCTAGAGACCATCAAGCAAATCGTTTCCATGGAACATGTTAAGTGCTGAGATTACGGGTATACTCCGGATATTACAAGAATAAGCTCTCCGTCAAGATGATGCCCGTGTTAGTCTTGGACAAATAAGAATTTCCCAGTGAGGAAACTGGGGAAGGGATTTCTACATACAAGGAACAATACCAACAAGTCAGCAAAGTCTAAGCCACTGGGTCTCAACTGGGGAGCACCATGTGCGAGGTGAGTGGCAGCCACCGCTAAAGCTGAGAGAAAACTGGGAGATGGAAAACAAAACAATAGCTGGGAACCCCTTTTTCCTAGCAAGGTACTGAGAAAAGTCCCATAAGGATTCTATCCCCTAAGGACAGTGGGCAGCTGGTTCCAGGATGACTGGGCACATGGTGTGATCAGACGCCAGAGGTGGGCCTGCCCTCGGATTCACAAGAGCCCAGGCCAATCTCATGAGCATCCGCTCTCATGCCCGTGTCTGTGGGAGAACTGGTCCAGCAGTGTCCTGGGGGTCCTGGGGGTCCCAGACTCCCTGAGGGACCTCAGGTGGGCCAGTTCCCCTCTCTGGATTTGAGCTTTCCCCTCCATAAGAAACAAAGAAGTCATCTACAAAGTATTTCTCAGGGATTAAATTTTAGTCTCTCACTTAAAAATTTTTTTAAAGGGGATGGGAGATTTTATTCATTCCCTGACTTATTCCAGTGAGGATTTTCAAGAAGCTTAAAAAGACAGTGGTTACAGACAAAACATATAGATTACAAGGAGATGAGAGGAAGTGTACACGTGTGTATCTGCCTTTGTTTCTCTCGGGTACTTGCCCGGAGTGGGACCTCATTTAGCTGTAGTGCTTTCTAAGCCAGAAATGCTATTCTGCGTCCACGCCAACACTCGGTATTGTCAGTCTCTACAATTTTGGCAGCTCTGGTGGGTGTGTGGTTCCACATCCGATCAGATACCACTTGTCTCAATGCCCCATTCCCTTACCGCTAACCTAGTCCAGGCTGAAAGCTGCCATTTCCCTCTCGAACACCCAGTCAACACAATCTTTATTTCATGCCATGGCTGATATTTCTTTCTTTCTTTTTTATATTTTTTAATCAACACCTCTGTAGAACTTCCATGATAACTTAGATTCTCTGAGTTCTTTGAAAAATTGAAAAAAGCACTTTGAAACCTAGGGTGTCACTTGGATCTGGTCAGTTTAGATCTCTCTTAATACTAGAATAGCAAAATGGAACAAACTGGAAGCGAATGCTCTCAACCCATATCAGCAGCTCTGAAATTGTAACTGGACCCAAAATGCAAACAACACATCCAACATTTCTCCAACTACGAAGGAAAAGCTCATTCTTTTCAAGTAATACTATACTAGCCAATGTGAAATACTCAACACATATTATTTCATACAATCCCTGCAATATCCACATGACTCCCATTTTACAGAGAAGAAAACTGATACATACAGAGATGAAGTAATCTTCCAAGGTGATGCTGCTAGAGGGGAATTCTGATCCACAGCTGGGCTACCTGTCTGTTCTCTCTACTGTCTCCTCTATAAATCTCTGCCGAATGTAACATGTTCCAACAGAGCAACTTGAAAAAAATTGTCAGGAAAAACAAAAACCCCTTAAGAAGCATGAGTATGGAAACCCAGGTAGGCCTTACATAATGCATAGAGTGAGCAGTCAACAGCCTGAGTACAAGTTGAGGAAAAGAAGAATAGCCATTACTGACCTCACGGAAGATACACCAGGACTTACGGAGATCCCAGTGGCTCACGCAGCTGTAGCTCAACTCCAATACCCGGTGCAGGGCAGGAAATACTTTCATGAAGAAGTATTTACTGATCACAGACTTGGGGATGCAAGAAGACACGTAGTCCTGCAGTTCCCTGGAGAGAACTCCTTTTCTAATTTCTCGAGCATTCTAGCCATCTATGAAAGATAAAACCGAGGGGCATCTGGGTGGCTCAGTCGGTGAGGCATCTGCCTTCAGCTTGGGTCATGATCTCAGGGTCCTGGGACTGAGCCTCGCATCAGGCTCTCTGCTCAGCGGGGAGTCTGCTTCTCCCTCTCCCACTCCCCCTGCTTGTGCTCTGGCTCTCTCTCCCTCAAATAAATAAAATCTTAAAAAAAAAAAAAAGACAAAACCAATAAAACCTACCCCAATGAAAGATGACACAGAATAACTGCCAACTCCCTCCCTCCCAAATCCTAACCTTTTAAGGGCGTACAGAGAGACGAGGCTCTGTATGTCACAAACACTTGGCAGTTTGGGACAGTTGTGTCAACGATGCTCATAGTATGATTTGTAAGGTGAGGGTTTGTGAGAACGCAGGGCCCAACGTCATGAGAACACTCTTACTCTCACCTAAAGAAAAACATTCGTTTTCCCAGGTGAAAATCCTTTGCGGGGGAGAGAGGGCAGCGCAGGGATAACAACAGATGATTGGATCCTTGCAACCAAAGGGCTCTAACTTCAAGAAGACAAATGGAACAAAGTGTGAAAAAAAGGGTAAAATTGTGTTTCTTATTTTGAGGGGATGGGGTAATCACCGTACAGAAGGTGAACTACAGATCTAAAAACAGTGGCCCCTAATTCCATTTTCACTAAAAAAGGTAAGAGGCACTTTCCCAGTGACCAAATCCTTTGCAGTCCAACACCTGCGTCTGGGAACACATGGACCCTTGAACATCACTCAGACCTGTTTATGGGGAGCTGGGCACGCCGGCAGGTGTTGGAGCTATAACCTTGAGTAAGATGTCCCTGCCTCCCCTGGGCTCGCAGGCCAACACGCAGGTGGCTGGCTGGGAAGGAGAGACCCGATTACTATGATTTTTCTAACCAGCCTGATCCTTGCCCGTATTTTTCCTCTCCTGACATGGAGGTGAGCGAAAGTAGAGGGTATCTAATTTATCAACTCCTGACCAATCACCTACTACGTTCTGGGCCAAACATGGCGCGCGCCTGGAAAATCGTGCAGGAAACACACAAAGCCCCAACAGGGGAATAACGGATGGCCTGAGGTGAGGCAGGAAAGAAACAAGATAGAACTTCCCTTGGAGACAGGGGTGGCTAGGGGGGCTGCACCAGGAGCCTGCCCCCAAGCCCCCAGAAGTCACATGACCAGATGACAGACATTGAGGTGTCACCAGGGAGATCCTGTTCCCCTCACCACCTCTCCCCACCAACACCCCTCAGAGAGGTGCAGAAATGATAAAATGAACACACACAGTCTAACGCTCGTTGTGTTTATAAGGTACCAGGCGATTTCTTTGTTGACTGAAAAAAACCTTTCCTTGCCGCCTATTTCACTGACTGGCTGGCTCTTCTAGAGTCGTCGAAGCACACACAACCTGCTTGTACTTAGCTGCCTGGCCTGGCCTTACAGTTGAACACACTTGCTTGCGTGTAAGCGAAACATCACTAAATGTCTTTCACATCCACGGCTCATTCCTTTCCATCATGTGTCAAAACTCAGTGTCCCCATAATGAACGTCTGCTCCTTGGTATTTCCCAAGATCGGTTTATTTGATCAGCTCTGAGTATGGCCGCTCATTCTCCCGTGGCACAGGCCACTCACTTCTGGCCCCCACCTGCCCTCTGGTTTGCTCTGGGCAAGGACTGGGTCTGGGGAGCTCTTTGCGGATGACCCTGGGCTTAGCCACACCTTGTGGAACCTGGTTTTAGCGAAACAGAGAGAGGGTCTCTAGAGGGAAACAACAAAGACATATGTGCACCACAAGAGCGTTACTGGGGGCGATGGGAGGTACTTGAGAGATACCTGCAGATTTCCACTATTCTCTTTGTCTGATGGGGGTGCACAGACCTGTGAAGATGTCTACAAGATCAGCATACCAAGGCATTCGCTCGGCACTCATTTTCACATTTACTATTTTACAGTGAACTAAGCACACATCAGTGTATCCTCCAACAGGCACTGTGTCAATGTCCCCAGTTAACTGGCCTTTGTGTTGCAAAAATCACATTAATTTTAGTTATTTTAAATGACATATAAGCCTTGGAGCCAGGAAATTTATAGAAATTCAGGGTATTTCCTTAGTAAATGAGCTGCTGCAAATTCATTCAGGTCAAAAATTGTGAAAGCCAGCATTGTTATCATATTTTTGCAGCAGAGAACATTGTGATGGTCAATGGCACTAAAAATAGCCCAGAAAAGAATTAGGAGTGCTTAATTGGAAACAAGAAAACAACAAACTTATCCAAAATCGCAAAATGTCCGTTAGCATCACTCCCTCCCCTATGAATTATTTTGACAATGGGAAATGGAATTTAATTTTTTTTTCTTTAATCCACAACGGTATTTCCCCTCCCATGTGCCCTCTGGGAAAAGCTTATTCATAAATGAAGAATTCCCAGATAACTAACTTCTTCGCTGACTGTTTCCATACAGTTCAACAATAACAAGGCAGCTCCCGAACTTGCCACTTCAAGTTCCTGTCGCTTTGACAGTGATGTCATGGAAAGACATCCACAAGCTGTTTTTGTTGCCCAGCTAGAGACTGTAAAGGAAATCAGGCGCTGCCCCTAGGTTTTAATTTTCCATGAGAAGTTATTCTCATTGCCATAGTGGCTTAAACTGTGGAAAAGAAAAAGGATTTAATTAGGTCATAGCCGTAATTAGACTTCTGAGCACACTCTTTCCACATAAAAGTCACTTTAGAGCAGAGCTTCATTGGGTTTAATCATTTATTTTCATCGGACCATTCCTGAGGCATTACAGTGCTGAATAACCATGGAAGAAGGACACAAGGAATACCAACAGCCACACAGAAAGTGACCCCTCCGCGTGAGCTTTCCAAGGTTATGGGAAGACGGGGAGTCTTAGGCTGAGAAGAGGGAAGAAATTCCAATGGTGAACTGAGGGGGTCATGGGGGAGCCTCCTCTCTCCTGGATTCCCTTTCCCTAAGCACAAGTGGGAGACGACAGTGATGGGCTCTCCACGCCCAACAGACGGTGAGGATGACAAGAATGGTGAGGATAATAAAGGCAAGGAAGTAACTGTGCCGACTTTGGCAGCATATACACTAAAATTAGAATAATACTGAGAAAATTAGCATGCCCCCCCCACAAGGATGTCATACAAATTCATGAGGCACTCCTTACTTGGCTGTAACTATGTGAGGTGGTAGATGTTAACTGAACTTAATAGAGTGATCGTTTCACAGTATATACAAATATCAAATCATTATGTGGTAAGCCTTGAGCGAATACAATGTTATATGTCAATTATATCTCAATAAAACTGGGGTGGGGGGGAGTAACAGTAGCAACACAGTAGGAAGGAGAAGGAGGAAGAGAATTAACACCCTGTTCAGCACAGGCGACTGAGTGAGAGCAAAACATGATGGGCACAGTAACTCTACCCCAGAATTTTCCCATAGTCTGTTCTGTGTGTGTGGGGTGTGTGTGTGTGTGTGTGTGTGTGTGTGTGTGTGTGTATACTCATGCATACCAGACATAGAACCTAAGAAGTCTTGATTCCTGAACCTGAAAGATGTATTCACTTGTTACCTCCTCAGAAGTTGAAGACAGGATTCAGAGCAAGCCTTGAAACTTCTGTACAAACACATCTAAAAAATTTAAGTGAAGAGTAAAAAAATTATGTTATTTAGAAGACATAAAATATTGGAGTGCCTGGGTGGCTCAGTGGGTTAAAGCCTCTGCCTTCGGCTCAGGTCATGATCCCAGGGTCCTGGGACCGATTCCCGCATCTGGCTCTCTGCTCAGCAGGGAGCCTGCTTCTCCCTCTCTCTCTGCCTACTTGTGATCTCTGTCAAATAAATAAATAAAATCTTTAAAAAAAAAGACATAAAATTTTTATGATATCATTTTAAAAGACACTAAGCTGCTCCTTCTTCTTTAAAAAAAAACAAACAAACAAACCCAGAAACAGCAAGAGTTTCATCAACAGTCTTAGAGACATTTTAAAATTCCAAACATTGAACCCTAACAGTATTTGTTGACAATGCTTTTACAAATTCAAAAGTTCATCCTCTATGTAAAACAGGCATAATTTTATCTGTTAAACTGATATAGCCAAGACTCCTTCTTGGTTCAATATCTTGATCAAGAGAAATGTCAACATGTCATCGAAGAAAGAAAGACATTAGGCCATGATCCTAAGACCTGGCAAAACAGCCGAGAGATAGGCAGTCATGGGACACCTGGGTGGCTCTGCTGATTAAGTGTCTGCCTTCGGCTCGGGTCATGATCCCAGGATCCTGGGATCGAGTCCTGCATCAGGCTCTCTGCTCAGTGGGGAGTCTGTTGCTCCCTCTTCCTCTGCTGCTCACCCTGCTTGTGTGCTCTTGCTAATACTCTCTCTCAAATAAATAAAATCTTAAAAAAAAAAAAATAGGCAGTCAAAAGTCAGAAAACTTCTTATCCACTTAAGGAGATCTTTGCAAGGCTAAATCAATTGGAGACCGAAACTTACCAGCAGAATCTTCTCACCTCCTTTAAGAGCAACTCTGATGTGAGAAACAGAGTTCAGGTTGGTGGTGGTCGTGTTACTACACAAGGAGGTGTTGTTTCAGAGACAGCTGTGAAGGCTCCCTGGCAATCCCACTGTATAATTAAGGCGCCATCAGCGAACAGCCAGCAGGGTGGTCTCCATGGAAACCAACAAACACATTTTCACAGGCCTAGCAACTGTTCTAAATCAATGACTCTTTATATAGGTTTAAAAACATTGTGAATGGTGCATCAATTGCTTCTTTTGTTAGACAATGTCTGATTAAACATGTGTGAGAGACCCTGTTGTCCTGCCTGCTGAATCCCCAGTAGAGTCTACAGTAGGCCGCCCACAGCGAAATTCACTTACCTAGAACTGCAGAATACAAACGACAGATTCAGATTCCAGAAATCACTGGTTAAGTTGGGGGAAGAATTAAACTAGTAGCTGACAGTGCCAGGGAGGACCTGCCCATGGCCGGCACTCACTCTTTTAGGGCTGTCAATATTATTCAGTCCTCTCAGTACCGCACACACTACTATTACATTTGCTTACAGATGAGAAAACAAAGCACTTGTCTAGAAGGTGGCGGACCTGTGCCTCAAAGCTGTGTCAAAATGAAGTCTTGGTCCACGTTCATATCACTCTATGTAATAATGCTCTGTGTTTGCCCAGCACATTGTCACTCCCCAGCTACCTTCACATACATTATCTCATATATTCTGCTTTTATCTCAAAACACTGAGTCTAGTTCTAGAATTTTCTAACTTTGCAATATATTCTTCCTTGATCTTTGTCTGCCTGCTCCACTCTGTGCCCACTACACACTCTAGGCTTGAAGACTTACATGGGACCATGTCTAGGAAGGTTTCCCCATGCCTACCCAGATTAGGAAAGAAGCATCTTCCTAAACAGCAATGGGAAAGGAAACCCCATTGTATAAGCATGGATTTTGACTAAAAATTCTAAATAAAAATGGGGACAAACATTCCAATTAACCATCAGTAGCATTTACACATCATCTTCCATGAGAGAGGGCGGACTTTGCGATGGGGATGGAAGGTCTGATTGCTAAGTGGTTTCCTACTTTATTTCAAATGGGTTCTATTAAGGACTAGTAAATGCTTTATTAAATAGGCATGGATAATCAATGATCTGGCTCCTGGTACATCATCATTATATATAAACCTACAATTGAAAATACATGTCATCAGCATTTAGTCTTTTTTTTTTTTTAAGATTTTATTTATTTATTTGACAGATAGAGATCACAAGTAGGCAGAGAGGCAGGCAGAGAGAGAGGAGGAAGCAGGCTCCCCGCCCAGCAGAGAGCCCCATGCAGGGCTCGATCCCAGGACCCTCTAGGATCACAACCTGAGCCGAAGGCAGAGGCTTTAACCCACTGAGCCACCCAGGCGCCCCTAAAGATTTTATTTATTTATTAGACACACAGAGATCACAAGTAGGCAGAGAGTCAGGCAGAGAGAAGGGGGGGGGGAGCAGGCCCCCTGCCGAGCAGAGAGCCCAATGCAGGGCTCGATCCCAGGACCCTGGGATCACGACCTGAGCCAAAGGCAGAGGCTTAACCCACGGAGGCACCCAGGCGCCCCAGCATTTTGTCTTAAATATTAGATACACCAACACTGTCAGAACTCACTTGAGTCATAGTATTTCTGACCAACTGGACAAAGCTGAACAGTGAGCAGTCTTTCCTTGTTCCCCTGAAATCCCAATCCCCTACCACATGTCTCTTGGGAAAGCCTCATTCCCATCTATCACAGCCCTTCTAACTGAGGCTCCGGGAAAAGGCTGTTTTCTCTGAAGCTAGTCCCTGTCCCCCTTCCATCTCCCACTGAAGCCTGTTCTCCCAACTTCCCTCATTCTTTAGCATCTCCAAATTTCTGCATATGGTGTGTTCTTTTCTAGTTTCAAGCATGCCCAAGTCCTTGTTTCCCCAGAAAAGAAGTTATTTTCTCTAGATCTGGCTATCTCCTGACTACCACCAGCCACAAGCTCCTTCCTGTGTCTTGTGTATTCTTGGATACTTATGATCCGTCTTCCGCCCCCTCCCGCCCTGCCCTTCTACTAAAGGCTAGCGATGTCCTTGGTCTAGTCTTTTCTCAATCCCGATCTTTCTGATTTCTTGGTGGCGTTTTGTTTTACTCCTTTAAACTCTTCCTGAGACTTCCCCACACGGAACTTCTGGGGCTCCCTTCGGCTATCACTTCTCTCTCCTGCACATTATTGATCTCTGGCATCTAAGTGTCTCCCTAGCAAAGTCCTGGCCCTTTGCTCTGCTCCACCCAAACCCTCTGACTCCCTCAAGTGAGCTCAGCTACTTCTTCATGCTCCTCATGCCAACCCCACTGCTCTAGGTGAAGCCCAGACAGACACAGGACGCCCTGAGTTCTCCCCTGCACTTCCCCCGTTTCCAACGCACAACAGCTCCACTTAGATGTTTTCTCCCCATGCACATCTAAAACATAGTTCACCAGCTTTCTTCCCCAACGATGCTCTTTCATAACCCACCCTCCCACCCATTTCTGTCTGTGACGCTATGGATTTCTTGCGCCCTGAGCCACATACTTTGGAGCCGTCTGTGATCTTCCCTAGACCCAGACAATTGTCACACTCCCCTCACTGCTCTAACAGATCTGAGTCTTTGTCATCTAATTCCTTAACCACACCACACAACACTTACGTGATAGATTAAATAATTACAATTTATTTTGCCTCAGCCGATCAGTTATCAGCCAAGTTGACCTTTCACCTTTATTGCCATCACTCACTACCTTGATTCGCCTCCCTTCTAAATGCTTGGAACTCGTTTCCAATGTGATCCGCCTTTAGTTGTTCTCATTGAGAAGTTCACAGTGGTCTCTGGGGCCTGGCTTTTAGGGCTCCCTCATCTGTCTCTTCTAGGCCCAACTTCCCCTCACACTTCTACACCGTCCTCCTCCTCTGGTCAAATGTATTTCCTCACAGTTCCCCTCCTGCACATCCCACCTCGGGGCCCCTGCCACTCGACCTGGAAGGCCAGCCCTCCATCTTCCCTTCTCCCAGACATGATGAGCTTATAAGGGCCCGTTTGATCTCCCCACTGCATCAGTCTACACACAGCTTCCCTCCTCCCAGCTCCTGAAGTCATACCACCCTGTCAGCAATGTCCTCTAACAGTCACCCTTGTCACTCTTACCTCCTCCTCTGGATCATAAGATGCCTTTGGCAAGCACTACACATACACTAATGTACCTCTTCCACCCCAGACGCCAAAGGTTTCTGTAATTAATGTGGACTGATAGAATCATGTCCAGAAAGAAGGCCAAAGAGAGACCATGCACTTTGATATAAGGCACTCTTCATACCACCCAGAGGGAGGTGGCTGGCTCGGTCCGTAGCACATGCAATTCTTGATCAAGTATCACCTGAGTTCAAGTCTGACATTGAGTGTGGAGATTAATTTAAAAAAATTTAAAAAGTTTTTCATTTAGGGGCGCCTGGCTGGCTCTGTCCATGGAGCATGTGACTCTTAATCTCAGGGCTGTGGGTTCAAGCCCCATGTTAGGTGTAGAGATTGCTTAAAAATAAAATCTTAAAAAACAATACCACCTAAACTCTAAGAATCTAGTGTACCTTAAAATCCCATGGAATTAACAGCTGTTTTAGGCAGGCAGTAAATCATGACACAGTGTCAGGGAAGGGATCAGAGGAGGCATGCAAGGCACCTAGGATGCAACAGGTAAGGAGGCACGGGTTATTCTCGGATGCCGACCCCACACTGCATGGCCCTGAGTGAGGGCTGCCCTCATCCCAGCCCTTGCACATGAAAGCTGAGACTCTATCAATCAGAAAACCAAACCAATTCAAGAGACACATCCTAGGCAGGCTATAGAAAAATCTTTCCCAGGGCCATCAGGAGAACAGACTAAGTAAGACTTGGCTTGCTGGTCTACCACTGACTCAAGACAAAATGGCGGCAACAATTATAGCATTAGCTTAAAGGAGAAAAGCAGTCTTATGGAGGCAGCTTTGAATTGGGGAGTAAACACTGATTCTAAGGACCCTAGAGAGCCAGAGCTGCTATTTGGGAATGCCTCTCCTCTTCTGGCTCATCCTCAACATAAACTCACACTGGCCTCAACCACTTCTTCCCAATGGTTGCTGACAACACCAGCCAGCTTGAAGTTAACAAGGGTGAGACAAGGCACTATTTGATCAAGAAAAATGCTCACACAAGAACTTAAGTCTGCTAGAAAAACCCATTAGCATACCACACCTTCCTTATATATGTAAACATTTCATTGCTTTCCTCTTAAATTCACTCACTTTTTCTTATACCAATGGCTCACAAGTGCGAAGGGATTCCAAGATTTTATGAAGATGAAGTTAGATTTCACACACCCAAATTTATCAAACTGAAGGGAGGAATATAAAAAGTTGCTAAATATTCTGTTATTTTTAGCTTTTTAGAATGTTTCTTAAATTCACAGATTAAGAAAAAAACCATTAATAACAGTGGTAACAATATAAAATGACTCAGAGGCACTTTTTTCCCACGCTGAGCTTTCTCAGATTCAAAGAAGATACTAACTAAGATAAGGACTGGAGAGAAGCATGATGCCTTGGAAGGGATGGAAGTTCATGTGACAACTCCCAGGAAAATACCAGAGAATGGATCCATCTGGAGCAAGGAAGAAGGTATCCTTCTGAATGACCCCTCTTTCCGACTATCTTTGAGTTTTTCCACGGAATCCAAATTCTCCTCTGGGGCCAATGGAATATCCTTCTGAGTCATTTTCCGAATATGCTGGCACTCAGTAGAGTCACAATGACGTCATGGGGAAACGTATTGCTAAGTACAATTACGTTGTATTTCAAATGTCAGCACATTTTGATGTGTAGGTGGCCCAAGGAAGGGGTAAATATTCTGCGACTGAGGATAACAGAGCTTATTTCAACAGGAAAGAAAAAGGAGAAGGAGGGGAGGGAGAAAAACAGAGAGACTGCTTGATGTACTGGGGCTGGAAAAGACCTTAGTGGCTCACCTAATCCAATCTTCCACATTTAAGGAGGATTAGCATCAAACCAACAGTGGCCAATTAAAAATCTTTCCACTTTTGAATCAACTACAGAGATGGAAATTATAAACTGCCCTC
>RCUC01114202.1:0-25002 GCA_003697995.1 Taxidea taxus jeffersonii | reverse complement strand
ACTCACCACAAAAAAAAAAAAAAAAAAAAAGAACAAGAGGCAGTACCGAAAGCTAGGGACCTAATCAATACAGACATTGATAATATGTCAGATCTAGAGTTCAGAATGATGATTCTCAAGGTTCTAGCCAGGCTTGAAAAAGGCATTGAAGATATTTGAGAAACTCTGTTGGGAGAAATAAAAGCTCTTTCTGGAGAAATAAAAGAACTAAAATCTAATCAAGTTGAAATTTTAAAAAAGTTATTAATGAGGTGCAATCAAAAATAGAGGCTCTTACTGCTAGGATAAATGAGGCAGAAGAAAGAATTAGTGATATAGAAGACCAAATGACAGAGAACAAAGAAGTTGAGCAAAAGAGAGACAAATAACTACTGGACCACGAGGGGAGAATTCAAGAGATAAGTGATACCATAAGATGAAACAACATTAGAATAATCGAATTCCAGAAGAAGAAGAAAGAGAGAGGGGAGCAGAAGGTATACTGTAGAGAATTATTGTAGAGAATTTCCCTAATATGGCAAAGGGAACAAGCATCAAAATCCAGGAGGTGCAGAGAATCTCCCTCAAAATCAATAAGAATAGGTCCACACCCCATCATCTAATAGTAAAATTTACAAGTCTTAGCAACAAAGAGAAAATCCTGAAAGCAGCCCGGCACAAGAAGTCTGTAATATACAATGCTAAAAATATTAGGTTGGCAGTGGACTTATCCACAGAGACCTGGCAGGCCAGAAAAAACTGGCATGATATATTCAGGGCACTAAACGAGAAAAACATGCAGCCAAGAATACTATATCCAGCTAGGCTATCATTGAAAATAGAGGGAGAGATAAAAAGCTTCCATGACAAACAAAAACTGAAAGAATTTGCAAACACCAAACCAGCTCTACAGGAAATATTGAAAGGGGTCCTATAAGAAAAAAGAGAGACCCTAAAAGTAGTTGTTCAAAAAGGAACAGAGACAATATACAGTAACAGTCACTTTACAGACAATACAATGGCACTAAATTCATATTTTTCAATAGTTACCCTGAATGTAAATGGGCTAAATACCCCCAATTAAAAGACACAGTGTTTCAGAATGGATTAAAAAAACAAAACCCATCAATATCCTGCCTACAAGAAACTCATTTTAGACCCAAAGACACCTCCAGATTGAAAGTGAGTGGGTGGAAAACAATTTACCATGCTAATGGACATCAGAAGAAAGCTGGGGTGGCAATCCTTATATCAGATCAATTAGATTTTAAGCCAAAGACTATAATACGAGATGAGGAAGGACACTATATCATACTCAAAGGGTCTGTCCAACAAGAAGATCTAACAATTTTAAATATCTATGCCCCTAACATGGGAGCAGCCAACTATATAAACCAATTAATAACAAAATCAAAGAAACACATTGACAAGAATACAATAATAGTAGGGGACTTTAATACTCCCCTCACTGAAATGGACAGATCATCCAAGCAAAAGATCAACAAGGAAATAAAGGCCTCAAATGACACACTGGAGCAGATGGACATCACAGATATATTCAGAACATTCCATCCCAAAGCAACAGAATACACATTCTTCTCTAGTGCCCATGGAACATTCTCCAGAATGGATCACACCCTGGGTCACATATCAGATCTCAACCGGTACCAAAAGATTGTGATCATTCCCTGCATATTGTCAGACCGCAATGCTCTGAAGCTAGAACTCAGTCACAAGAGGAAAGTTGGAAAGAATTTAAATACATGGATGCTAAAGAGCATCCTACTAAAGAATGAATGGGTCAACCAGGAAACTAAAGAAGAATTGAAAAAATTCATGGAAACAAATGATAATGAAAACACAAATGTTCGGAATCTGTGGGACACAGCAAAGTCAGTCCTGAGATAGTGATATGAGCCTTTCTCAAGAAATAAGAAAGGTTTTAAGTACACGACATAACCCTACACCTAAAGGAACAGGAGAAAGAACAGCAAAGAAAGCCTAAACCCAGCATGAGAAGAGAAATAATAAAAATCAGAGCAGGAATCAATGAAATAGAAACCAAAAAAACAGTAGAACAAATCAGTGAAATTAGGAGCTGGTTCTTGGAAAGGATTAATTGTTAAAACCCTGGCCAGACTTATCAAAAAGAAAAGAAAAGAGAAAAGACCCAAATAATTAAAATCATGAATGAAAGAGGAGAGATCACAACCAACACCAAAGAAATGCAAACAATTATAAGAACATGTTATGAGCAACTCTACACCAGCAAATTTGACAATCTGGAAGAAATGGATACATTCCTAGAGATGTATAAACTACCACAACTGAACCAGGAAGAAATAGAAAACCTGAACAGACTGATAACCAGTAAGGAGATTGAAACAGTCCTCAAAAATCTCCAAACAGGGGCGCCTTGGTGGCTCAGTGGGTTAAAGCCTCTGCCTTTGGCTCAGGTCATGATCCCAGGGTCCTAGGATCAAGCCCCACATCAGGCTCTCTGCTCAGCGGGGAGCCTGCTTCCTCCTCTCTCTGTCTCTGCCTGCCTCTCTGCCTGCTTGTGATCTCTGTCAAATAAATTTAAGAAAAAAAAATCTCCAAACAAACAAAAGCCCAGGGCCAAATGGCTTTCCAGGGGAATTCTACCAAACATTTAAAGAAGAATTAATTCCTATTCTCCTGAAACTGTTCCAAAAAACAGAAGTAGAAGGAAAACTTCCAAACTCATTTTATGAGGCTAGCATCACCTTGATCCCTGAACCAAAGATCCCATCAAAAAAGAGAATTACAGACCAATATCCTTGATGAACATAGATGCGAAAATTCTCACCAAAATACTAGCCAATAGGATCCAACAGTACATTAAAAGGACTATTCACCATGACCAAGTGGGATTTATTCCAGGTCTGCAGGGTTGGTTCAACATCCGCAAATCAACCAATGTGATACAATACATTAATAAAAGAAAGAACAGGAACCATATGATGCTCTCAATAGATGCTGAAAAAGCATTTGACAAAGCATAGCATCCCTTCTTGATCAAAACTCTTCAAAGTATAGGGATAGAGGGCACATACCTCAATATTATCAAAACCATCTATAAAAAACCCACCACAAATATCATTCTCAATGGAGAAAAACTGAGACTTTTCCGCTAAGGTCAGGAACACAGCAGGGATGTCCATTATCACCACTGCTATTCAACATAGTACTAGAAGTCCTAGCCTCAGCAATCAGACAACAAAAAGAAATTAAAGGCATCCAAATTGGCAAAGAAGAAGTCAAACTATTACTCTTTGCAGATGATATGATACTATAAGTGGAAAACCCAAAAGACTCCACTCCAAAACTGCTAGAGCTTGTACAGGAATTCAGTAAAGTGTCAGAATATAAAATCAATGCACAGAAATCAGTTGCATTTCTTTACACCAACAACAAGACAGAAGAAAGAAATTAGGGAGTCAATCCCATTTACAATTGCACCCAAAACCATAAGATACCTTGGGATAAACCTAACCAAAGAGGCAAAGAATCTGTACTCACAAAACTATAAAGTACTCATGAAAGAGAAGGAAGAAGACAAAAAGAAATGGAAAAATGTTCCATGCTCCTGGACTGGAAGAACAAATATTGTAAAACATCTATGCTACCTAAAGCAATTCTACACATTTAATGCATTCCCTATCAAAATCCCAATTTTTTTCAGAGAAATGGAACAAATAATCCTAAAATTTATATGGAACCAGAAAAAAACTCAAATAGCCAAAAGAATATTGAAAAACAAAGCCAAAGTTGGTGGCATCACAATTCCAGACTTCAAGCTCTATTACAAAGCTGTCATCATCAAGACAGTATGGTACTGGCACAAAAACAGACACATAGATCAACAGAACAGAATAGAGAGCCCAGAAATAGACCTTCAACTCTATGGTCAACTGATCTTCGACAAAGCAGGAAAAAATGTCCAATGGAAAAAAAATAGCCTCTTCAACAAATGGTGTTGGGAAAATTGGAAATGTGGACAGTCACATGCAGAAAAATGAAATTGGACCATTTCCTTACACCACAAACAAAAATAGACTCAAAATGGATGAAGGACCTCAATGTGAGAAAGGAATCCATCAAAATTCTTGAGGAGCACACAGGCACCACCCTTTTTGACCTCAGCCACAGCAACTTCTTCCTAGGAACATCGCCAAAGGCAAGGGAAGCAAGGGCAAAAATGAACTAATTGGAATTCATCCAGATCAAAAACTTCTGCACAGCAAAGGAAACAGTTAACAAAACCAAAAGACAACTGACAGAATGGGAGAAGATATTTGCAAATGACATATCAGATAAAGGGCTGGTATCCAAAATCTAGAAAGAACTTACCAAACTCAACACCCAAAGAACAAATAATCCAATCAAGAAATGGGCAGAGAACATGAACAGACATTTCTGCAAAGAAGACATCCACATGGCCAACAGACACATGAAAAAGTGCTCCACATCACTCGGCGTCAGGGAAATGCAAATCAAAACCACAATGAGATACCACCTCACACCAGTCAGAATGGCTAAAATGAACAAGTCAGGAAAGGACAGATGCTGATGAGGATGCAGAGAAAGGGGAACCCTCCTACACTGTTGGTGAGAGTGCAAGCTGGTGCAACCACTCTGGAAAACAGCATGGAGGTTTCTCAAAAAGTTGAAAATAGAGCTACCTTACAACCCAGCAGTTGCACTACTGGGTATTTACCCTAAAGATACAAATGTAGTAATCTGAAGGGGCACCTGAATGTTTATAGCAGCAATGTCCACAATAGCCAAGTTATGGAAAGAACCTAGATGTCCATCAATAGATGAATGGATAAAGATGTGGTATATGTATACACATTGGAATATTATGCAGCCATCAAAAGAAATGAAATCTTGCCATTTGCGATGACATGGATGGAACTAGAGGGTATTATGCTCAGTGAAATAGGTCAATCGGAGAAAGACAACTATCATATGATCTCCCTGTTATGAGGAAGTGGAGATGCAACGGATGGGGGGGGATGTTGGGGAGTAGGAAAAGAATAAATGAAACAAGATGGGATCAGGAGGGAGACAAACCAAAAGAGACTCTTTTTTTTTTTTTTGTTTTTGTTAGAGAGAGAGAGAGCGAGCACAGGCAGACAGAGTGGCAGGCAGAGGCAGAGGGAGAAGCAGGCTCCCTGCCGAGCAAGGAGCCCGATGTGGGACTCGATCCCAGGACGCTAGGATCATGACCGGAGCCGAAGGCAGCTGCTTAACCAACTGAGCCACCCAGGTGTCCCCAAAAGAGACTCTTAATGTCACAAAACAAACTGAGGGGGCCTGAGGGTAGGGAGAGGGTGGTGGGGATATGGACATTGAGGAGGATATGTGCTATGGGGAGTACTATGAAGTGTGTAAACCTGGTGATTCACAGACCTGTATCCCTGGGGCTAATAATACATTATATGTTTATAAAAAAATAATAAATAAAAAATAAAAATAAACAAAAAAATTAAAAAATAAGTTAGATCATATTTTCCCTAGAGCTGAAGCTTTGCAGCACTCTATGGTCAGTAGACTTTGTGGATGTGGGGGGTTTGTGCTGGTCTTCTGGGGAAGGGCCCACTGCTACTCTGACTCTCAGGCACACCTGCCCTGGTTTAGAAGCACCTGAGGGGCGGGGCTTAGTGTAAGCAACTCTAGCCTGCACTGAGGGTGCTGAGTTCCTCAATGAGGTCTGTCCATGCTGAAGGGGGGCTGGAGGGTGTGGAATAACATCAGCTGGCTCTCTCTCTCTCTTGTCCCTGGAAAGAGGAGTTCACATCACCACTGTTCAAGAAACCCTAACAGAAGAGTGAACAACCTCCCCTCATGTGTCCCAGGCTTCCCTCATATCCCTGCCTTCACCCTATGTCTGAGCCATCTGTTCATCTGCATTGCAGTGCTCCTGTGTTTTATCTCAGGCCCACTGACTGGGTTTCAAGACTCCAAATTTAGGGACCAAGTGCACCACAGACATGGGCTGATCATCTGAGAGAGCATCTTACCCTGCTGTGACTGTTGCTGGTTTGTCCCAGAAGGGCAGTCTCACAAAGGCACAGGGGCTTGCAGTTTGTAGAAAAGTATAGCAAAAAGCTGGTGTCCAGGTTATCTGCCTTCAGAGTCTCTCCTAATATGCTAATGGACTGGGCATCTCAATGGTGCCCATGGGCTCTTTTGTCCCCTGAGAGGTAGTGCTACCTCTCCCAAATGCACTCCAAGAAGGGAAACTGCCTGTCCCAGTGTGACCTAAAGCATTCTCAGACCACATTGTCTGCTCCCAGGCCTCTGCCATCCTTCTCCAGAGGAGCATTACAGCACCCACCTAGCCATGGTGCAGACTTCTAAAGCTTAAATCTTTGAGCTCTGCTGCTTGTTAAAACATGCAATAATCAGATTCTCTTGTTTTCCCCATCACTGTGTTGGGGAAGTGTTTTCATGTGCAATGCTCTACATTCTATTCTCTCTCTCTCCCCCTCCCCCAAGCCCCACTCTCTCTTCTCTACCTAATCAGGGCTCCTTCCCTCTCAGCAGCACCAGCGATTCTTCTCTCCCCCAAAATCCCATCTCTGCAACTCCTACCTTCCACAATGTGGCCTCCTTTCTCCCTCAGGTTGTGCAGTTGGTTCTCTCAGTCCTCAGATCGATTCGTTGGGTGTTCAGGATGATTTGACATTTATTTATCATTCTACTCTGTTTCTATGAGTTTGGTTTTAAAATTTCAAATTTAAAATTTGATGAGAGTGACAGCAAGAGCAGGAACACAAGCAGGGGGAGTGGGAGAGGGAAAGAGGGCCTCCCGCCAAGCAGGGAGCCCAATGCAGTGCTCGATCCCAGGACCCCAGGATCATGACCTGACCTAAAGGCAGATGCTTAACCATAAAAGCCACCCAAGCACCCCAAAAGTCAACACATCTTATATCACATTAACATAAACACATGTGTTCATAACGAAGTAAGGAGGAAAAGCTCATGAACCATCTGCTTGCTTGCTTGTTTGTTTATTTGTTTCTTTAAATGGAGTTGACTAATGGAGATTTTGTGTCTGGGAAATTTCTGAAATCATTGAAAAATTAACAAAGTATGCCTTGCCTCTGATATGTAAAATTCTTCTGAGCATTCTCAATCATTAAAATGTACTGCCAGTTGTGACTTTCTAATTAACTTGGCCTTCATTGAACTTCACTCCACCCATTTTCAGGGGTAGTAAGATTAGTAACATCTGAGGAGACCATACCTGTTTCTCTGAGTGGCTGCTTTGAGGGACTGTTCCTTCAGTGAACATACAGCATGGCCTTGGAGAGAGACTCTGGGCTCTCAGTTCAGATGAATTCATCAAATACTCCTTTCAGAGCTTTTATGGATGTCAGTAACATCATGAGGTCAAAAATCCACACTGTGCAGTTGCATTGTAATACACATGCAATGTACTATAAAAACTCAAAAATTTAAATAAAATCTCTATATTAGGAAAGAAATGGTAAAAAGCCCTCTTAACAGACTGAAGCTTCCCTCATAAGAACTGTGGTGTTTGTGGTGCCTGGGTGGCTCAGGGGGTTAAGTCTCTGCCTTTGGCTCGGGTCATGATCTCAGGGTCCTGGGATCAAGTCCCACATTGGGCTCTCTGCTCAGTGGGGAGCCTGCTTCCTCCTCTCTCTCTCTCTCTCTCTCTCTCTCTCTCTGCCTGCCTTTCTGCCTACTTGTGATCTCTCTCTGTCGAACAAATAAATAAAATATTTTTTAAAAAACTGTGGTGTTTGTGTGATTGATCAGTATCCAATGTGTTAAAGGAGCCAAAGATTGACTTTGCACTCTTCTTTCAGTTATAAGTCATTGACTTGTTTTCAAATTAGCAAACCTGTCTTTCTCTCTGCCACTCTTTCTCTTTCTCTCTCTCTCTCTCTCTCTCTCTCTCTCTCCTTTTCTTATACAACTTTGGAATTGTACTTGATTTTAGAGTCTGCACCACTCCAGTGGAGCAGGAGTCTACATGGAGCAGGTATATGAGGCTACCATTGCATTTTCAGCAAAGTTTCCTTGTTTGCACTGATTGACCTATAAGTAAATAAATTGATAAGTAGGCAAGATGCTACCTAGCATTGAGTATCATACTTATGGGTAATATTTTTTCAGTTATTTACCAGAGAATGAAGATATTGAGTATTTTGCTTGTACTGTTCCAGTTCTGAGCTATAATATTTTGCTGAATAATTAAAGTTATTCATAAGTAACTTTAAAGAAGAACATTCATCTTATTGAATACAAAAAAATCTTTCAAGGATTATAACTACAAGGGAGAAAATATATGTTTCAAGACACATGGAGTAACTGACAAGTGAAATTATTTTCTTTGACAAAAGAAAGACAAGAACAACTTTAGACTATATCATTGCTTATGATTATTGAGGTTCGCAGAGAAAAATTCTTCATAGGACATGCATGCATTTGTAAATCCACAGTCAAGAACAAGTGGAGATCTGAAAGTTTTCTGACAGTTCTTTTTAAAATTATGCTATGGTGTACCATTAGCTTTATCACATTAATTCCTAGATTAGTGCTTCTATAAGGGTAATCAATATTAAAGATCCATCAGGAAGAAAAAATAGAACCACAGGAATAATATTTTGTTTGTTTTTATTTTAGTTTTAGTTTTGGTGGTACAAAAGGTTGGATGTTGCTATGATGCAAAAATCAAAGTCATCTTAAAATTATTTACATTAATAAAAAAAATTTTTAAACATAGAATGGAAGACTCCCACAGGCCAGAGCTAGAACACCATCCATGCAGATGGAGCACAGGGTTTCCCAAGAAGACAAACAGGGTGTAGTTGGAGCCAGTAAGATGCACTATGTGGCTTCAGGATTATGGAGCAGAAGTGAAGGTCCTGCTGGAGGGTCAGGCAGAGGATGGACTGGGATGTAGAGAACATTGGGAATGTCTGGGAAAATGGTGGATTTAGGCCTGAGAAATAGGTGCCCAGACCCAGCCTTCCCAGAGGAAGCCCAATCTCTGGCAAGATCTCACATTTGGTGGTGGGATGGGATGGGCAGGGATGCTGGGATGAGAAATACATGGGTGTCCTGGGTGCCAGAGGCCCCTAGTCCCAGATCATCCATAAGGAGTCTGGCTAGGTCATCTACCAAGCAAGACCCAATCCTCATAGATACCTCTCCACCAACTCAGAATGACAGGCATCAGTCCTTCTTGCCCATGGCTCCAGTAGATGTGGGAAAGGGGCTCTGGCCAAAGGCTGTGTAGCCAAGGGACCTTGCAAAGACAAAATGAGGAAATGAACTACGCATGTTTGGACCACAAACCTATAGCATTCCAGAAGGCCCAAAGCACCAGGGCAACAACTAAGTGGCTTCTGGCATACAATCTGGAGACCCAATCAGATTTCTGCCAAGTTCCAAGTGATAGGAACCAGAAAGCGCCCAATCATTGGAGACGTCTAGGCCAGCAGATCATACAGCTGCAGGCAAAGGAAGCAAAAAATTTGCATGTAGGTGCCTAGTGGCAGTAATAAGCAATGCCACTCCCATTTCCATACATTGATTCCTGGACCCATGAATCCTGGCTATGGAAAAAAAAAATCAGTATTCATTAGATGCTGATTCAGAGCATATACAGCTTTCTGGAGAACCTTGCCCTATTGCTGCAAGGTTCACTTAGCTGGTGAAGTAAGGAGGTCTTCAAAAGGCCATTGCATCATTTTAATAGAACAGCTGCTTTAGGATGGTGGGAAACAGTAAAACCAGAGAATTCCATGAGTATGGGCATATTGCTGCCTTTTTTTTTTTTTCTATGAAGTGAGTTCACTGGTCAGAAGCAATGCTGTATGTAATACCATGATGGTGGACAAGGTGTTTTCTTTCACGAATGGTAGCATGGGCAGAAGCTTTATGCCAGGGAAGATGAATTCATATCTAGAATGTCTACTCCAGTTGGAACAAAATTCTGCCCTTTCCTGGATAGAAGTAGTCTATTTGTTGCCACCAGCCTGCTTGCTACTAGATAGCTAGCTGATCGCCTCAGGGAAAAGGACCATACTGGGACTCAGTCTCAGTTTCTGCTGCTGGCAGATTAGGCATTCAGCAGTAGCCTTACGAGATCAAACTCGGTGAGTGGAGGTCAATGTTGCTGAGCCCATGCGTAACCTCCATTCCTGCCACCATGCTCATTTTGTTCTGAGATCATTGGGCAATGACAGAGGTCACTAGGGAAAGATGATGACTGGTATCCACAGAAAGGGTCATCCTATCTATTTGATCATTAAAATCTCCTCAGCTAAGGTCATCCTTTGGTGAACATTCACATTGGACACAGCCAATGAAACTGTATATAATTTCATCTCTTGACCATTTCTCCTTCTAAGAAAATGAGCAAAGAAAAGCACTATTTGAAGTTCTACCCACTGGGAAGATTTTTCTTTACCATTTTCCTTCAGGAATGTCCTAGAAAGGATCTCTAGAATTACAGCCATCCAGTTTCAGGTGGCCCCTGCATATCATGCCAAAACATCTCCAAAGCAGGCCCAAGACTTCTTTCCCTTTGCCAATTCACCATAGAGAACTCCTCATGAAGACAGAGGTGCAGGTTGGGAGAGGAAGACAAGGCAGCAGGAGTGGGGAATGTGGGTGTTTGGCTACTTCTTCAGGTTAATTTCTTGTGCATTCAGGGGCTGCTTGAGGTTGATCACACATATACCACTTCCATTTGATGATGGAGTGCTACTGTGCACACCCAAATTTATAGCTTCTTGGGTCAGCCAAACCCCTGGTTCTTGATTGACAGCTGAGGTTGCATGGTAACTTGGGGGTTTATTGTCAAATGTTTAGTCTCTACTGAGGTCCAGTAACAGAACAAGAGCTATTTCTCAAAAGGAGAACAGTTATTTGCATAATATGGAAGGGCTTTACTTCAAAATCCTAAAAATCTATCCTGTGACTCATCAATAGGGGCCTGCCAAAAGCTTCAAATGGAATCTCTATCTGTCATTAACCTTTCAAGTATCACTGGATCTGCTGTATCTTGTGCAAGGGGCAAGCAAAGCTGTTTGCACAAGCAGCCTGGACCTATTGCCAAGCTTTCTTGTTCTCTGTCCCACCCATACTAGCAGCTTTTCATATCAGGTCACTCCATAAATGGACCAGGGTAAGAATTGCAATGAGGAATAAATTGTCTCTAAAATTCCAAAACACTACTAGGTGCAGTGCTTCTTTTCTGGTTTTAAGAGGGGCCAGATGCAGCAACTTATCCTTCACCTTACAAGGGCTCTCTTGATATGCCCCACACCCTAGAAATTTCACTGAGGTAGAATTTTAGTTGAATTTATTTTCTACTCTCTGCCATGCAAATGTTTTACCCAAAAGTTTAAACTGGTTGCTGCTTCTTTCTCACTACATCGAATCGGCTTAATATTATCAATGTAATGGAACAGCGTGATATCTTATGGAAAGGAAAGGTGTTCAAGATCCCTGCAAACTAAATTGCGACAAAGGGCTGGAATTGATATATGCTTGAGGTAGGACAGAGTATTGAACCTATACTGCTGGCCTTTCTAGTTGAAAGCAACTCTTACCTGTGATCTTTACTAAAAGGTATCAGGAAAAATCACTTGACTTACCTGGATTTTTTAAAATAAACTTATCACATGGTCCAGGCTCTGCTGCTTGCCTCTTCTATTCTAGTAAGTCCAATAAAGCTACTACTTTTTACAGCAGATCAACATGCCTGGTGGAGCCATGATATGCCCCCCAAAAGATTTCAAATAAAAAGAACCTTACGTTTTAAAGCAAAGCTTTTTCTCCCTCAAAAATCAAGTGCTTCTTAAAGAAAAACTCTGATGGCCTCTCATGGGGTCTGAACACCTTCTCATAAAGCACCAGAAAACTGGGAACCCGAGCTGCTCACCTAAACTGGGGATTTTAAGTTGAACTATGAAGTGGGCATTTCCAGAAGTACTCCATCATTACACTTTTTTAATTTTAAGTAAAAGTGAAAAGTAACTAAGTCTAACATCATAAATAATTTGTATTAGCAAGTTATTCAGACTCCCAGCCTACCTACTTGGCCCAAATGGTTGGCCCTTCCTTAACACGTATCAGTGAACTTGCTGAGAAAAATTGAGAAAAAAAAATACCAAACTTGCTTTCCAGATGGCTTTGTCTTCTCAAGAACCTGACTACTCAGAAAAAGAAACAGCTTTATAAAATGTTATTATTTACTGAAGACTCCATTCATCTTCACCAGAAGACAAATCATTGTCAGATTAGCAAACTATTGGGGCACCTGAGTGGCTCAGTGGGTTAAGCCTCTGCCTTCAGCTCAGGTCATGATCTCAGAGTCCTGGGATTGAGCTCTGCATCAGGCTGTCTGCTCAGCAGGGAGCGTGCATCCCCTCTATCTCTGCCTGCCTCTCTGCCTACTTGCAATCTCTCTTTCTATCAAATAAATAAATAAAATCTTTAAAAAAAGATTAACAAACTATTATCAATAACACTTTCTCTAATAAGACATTCTACATTCTGAGCTTAACAAGCCACCAAACTAATTTTTGGCCTACCATCTCAATAGGTCCAAAGAAAATAAGTTAAAATTATATCCTCTTTTACCCAATAGCATAAAGTTATACCTACAAAGAGTGAGGAGTATATATCTGTTGATAGAATGGCTACAAATGTTACTGATGCTGAAGATTTAACACTGCTCATAAGGAAGAGCAAATGATGGATTGCTACTTCTCCTTCCATGAAAGTAATTCATTGTGGGATGGTCAACTTAAAGGATCCTTAAGTGACTCAGGCTTGACCCATATTAAAAGCAAATCAGACTGAAACAATGAAAGAGTGCATTAATGGGGAAATCACAGGAAACTAGAATTAGTATAAAGATTTTTTCTTCCAAAGGACTTTCTCAAAGCTTGCTTGACATCCTTGTTTCTTAGAGAGTAGATCTAAGAGGGTTTAACATGGGTGTGACCAATATGTCAAATACTGGAGCCACTTTATGAAGTTCAGGGTTGCTTGGAAGTGTGAGATACACGAAGAAGACAGTCCCATGGAGCAAACTTACCACTCTCAAATGGGAGCTGCAGGTGGAGAAGGCTTTCTTTCTCCCTTCACTGGAAGGAAACTTCAAGAAAGACTGTGGTCACAATATATATATAAGACACTACAATAACAACTAATTGTAGGCAAAATAATGAAGGCAGCCAAACTGAGAGATACCATCTTATTGACAGAGAGATTGGAACAGGAGATCTTCTCAATTTGGTAAGAATCACAGTAGAAGTGATCAATGACTCAGGAAGCACAGAAAGACACTGAGAATGTTATGCTGACTTGGAGGATGTAACTGAGCCAGCCACAGAGATAGGAACCAGCCACCAGCTGAGTGCAAAGGCATTTTGACATGTGTACACTGTAAAGAAGAGGATTGCAAATGGCGATAAAGCAGTCATAGGCCATGGCTGCCAGGAGAAAAGCCTCTGTAACCATGAAAAAAATGCATAAAGAAACAGCTGAGCCACACAACCTACAAGGGAGATACTCTTTTTCTCAGACAGGAAGTTGACCATGGCTTTCAGGGCACTAACAGTGGAGTAGGAGAGATCAATGAAGGAGAGGTTGCCTGGAAAGAAATACATTGGTGTGTTCAGCTGGGAGTCAGTCACAATGATTGCCATTATACTTATGTTCCCCAAAAGGACCATGCCATAGACCAGCAGGAAGAGGAGAAAAAGGAGAATGTGGAGCTCTGGACGGACCCTGAAGCCTACAAGAATGAAGTCAGTTACATCTGAGTGGTTGCCTGCTCCCTTGTCACTCATGTCAAGAACGTGCTAAGAGGTACAAGACAAGGTTAAAAATTGAAATTTCCATCTAATTCCCACCATCATAAAATATCTTTTTTTTCTTGTGGAAGACATTGAAATTTGTGCTATCATCACCTATTGGGCACCCAATTACATTAGGTGCCCTTTTCTAGAAACTAAATCTAAGGCATGTTGTGATGCCCATCAGCACATAACATGTAGGTTACCTAACTCACAGTTTTCTTATGTGACTCTCCAAATCCAGTGCTCTTTCCATTATAGCACGAATGACATCTATGCATAAAGCATTATTTCTTTATACCTATTTAGTCCTCCACTTGATTTTCATGGTGTTAAATATATCTGAAGGTTTTAGAGATATGTAAGTATTCATTCTCATTTTTAAATATCATTTCAAATTCATTTTATTTTTGATAATGCTTCCAATTTAAAATAGAAGGATCTAATTAAAGTCTGATTTTAAATTCCATGAATAGACATTAGACCTGAATAGAGGTTAATATTTAAATAGTCTGTGAGAGTTTAGGTTATCAAGAGATTTAATTTGGTATCCAAAATAAAAACCTTGAAAAATAGAATGCACCATCACCTTCTTGAAGTGGGAAAGCTCAGATACACTACCAGAAGGGGAAATCCATGGATTCTACATATGTGTACAAATCTGTCAGGATTTAATCTTAAATGTACAATCTTAAACTGTACAAGTGTTAAAAAAAAAAGAAAGAAACTTTAAAAAATTTGTTGATTATAATTTGGAGTGGGGAAAGAAAAATGTCAATTTTGAAAGTAATTTTATGATGTCTCCAATTAGAGAGAGAACCATATACATATTAAAATTTTCTAAACAATTATTTTGAATCACACAGGTAACTAGTCTGAATTGTTTGTCTGATAACTTTGGAAACTGTTTTCTCGAATTCAGTGGCACAGCTATTTGTTATTCAAATTTTAAAATCAGGGACGCCTGGGTGGCTCAGTTGGTTAAGCAGCTGCCTTCGGCTCAGGTCCTGATCCCAGCATCTTGGGATCGAGTCCCGCATCGGGCTCCTTGCTCGCCAGGGAGCCTGCTTCTCCCTCTGCCTCTGCCTGCCACTCTGTCTGCCTGTGCTCATTCGCTCTCTCTCCCTCTCTCTCTGACAAATAAATAAATAAAATATTTTTAAAAATCAGTTATGATTTAAATCACCCAACAGAGGGGACAGCCTGTGTAGCTTATCAAAAGCACCAAATGATCTAAGAAGTATTTATTTTTGATTTGGCACATATGGCAGAATCACCATATTCTTCTCTCATCCTCCCTCAGGCAGGTGACTATCTTCTTCATCCTCACCCTCATCCTTCAGCTCCTACTGCTCTCAACCCATCTTCCTCCTCCTTGTCAAATATTAACTTTTCTAAAAATGTTAGCAACTTAGTGCACAAGAGCAGAAAACTGGCAGCAGTTTAGTGGTAGGATCCTTAGATCTCTTCTTTGCCCACTTCTCCATTGCTCCCATGGCAAATGGAAATCTGCTGAAATAATCCTAATTAATAATTTTTTTTAAAAAGCACTAAGTGACCATCTTAACTTCTACAAGTTTACACTTAAATATTGTAAAACTAGGTTTAAAGGAATAAAGATTTAACAGGGGAATTTCAGGCACCAGACATCAGACATAGAACAAGAAAAAGAGAAGGAAGAAGGCCTTGTCAACACTACAAAATTCACATCATACACCTGGATATCTAGCAGTATTTTAGCAGAAAATTTTCTCTGTTTCATTATGGTTCTCCTTGTTATTAACCAAATTATATTATATTGTATGAAATTGTATCAGCCAGTATGCAGTAACAGGAAATCATTGCTTTGAGATCTTTTTTTTTTAGACTAATGTGTATTCATTCATTCATTCATTAAGTCCCTGAACACCATGGGCCACCTAGTGTACACCAGCCAAAATGTAGGAATACACAAGTTTCAGAAAGGAGGTTTTTCCCAAAGTACGAGTGCATTTCATATTCTTCTTTTCCTACCTTTTCATTATGAAATAACCAGTAGGTTGTGATTTGTCCGTCAGGAAAAAGGACATGATTTGGGGGGAGTGCATACTAATTACTTTTTATAATTTGTAACAAGTAAATTTTGCCAATAATAAGTCTTATTCATGAAGGAACACAGAATGACTAGTTATTTGACTGAAATAGACATAAATGTATCTCATCTTTTACCTGAATATTCCTTTCTTTACTTTTATGGAGCAATTCTCTAATGGTAGATTCAAGGATACAAAAGCTACTGTGTTTAATTCTAGAAATGCAAAAAAGTTTATGAAACTATGTAACAGAAATGAAAAACAATGTCAAAATTAAACATTTTTTTAAATTAAAATTTCACACAACATGAAAAAGTCATGTTTTGAAATACATAGTTTTATTCTGTTTTAGGCTCTGCTCATATATCAATAATACTTCATTCTTCAGTTAAGAAATTTTCTTATCTCCTTAGTAGTGTTTCTTCCTGATAATCCCCTGTAATTTTGTACCTTTGTAGAGACAAGAGGAGGAAGTAGGTGCTCTAGTGAGGCCCCTTCCAACCTGATGAGTATTTCTTTATAGAAACTGAAGCAAAAATGCAACTGAGCCTATAGAGCCACCCTGCATGAGCATCTCTTTCCTGCACTGGGGTATCTCACAGGTCTTGGACTGAGGGAGATTATGGCAAACGGGAATTTAAGCAAGGCAAAGATGAAATCACCAGTGAATAGTGGAGTCCCTGATGGCCTGGGGAATGCAGCTGAGGAGTCCTGGTGCCCTTAGTTAGCTCTACTGAAATAATTTCTGGTTATTATAGCATGGATTGGGTAGAAAGTGTTCTTCCAAGAGAGGATGAAATTAAGTCAATTATGGGATGATAATAATGGCAGGCTCCACCTCGATCCCATGAGGACCACATAGAAGAGACAAAGAAAACAAATTATATTTTCTCCTATTACTCACCTTGAAGCATCTGTGGGTCTTTAGAAAAACTTGTTTTAAATTTGAGATAATATATTTTACATAATTTCCATTCCTCATTTAATTTCTGCCTTCTACAGTCACACTGAATTTATCTGCTAATGTTTTTACATGACAGCTCATAGTCTTATATTGTCTAGGTTCATTGTCCCTATTTTCTTACCATATCTTACTCTCTGCTAGGTGATTTTTATTTTGCACATTATACTATAAAATATATTACAGACAATGTTACCAGTGTATTCATAATTAAAATTAATAAGCATAAGTCTACTAATAAGTGTGTCTATTTGAATATAAATGACAATTATCTCAAGGCCTTTTTGCCTCTGGTGGAATAAAACTTGGTTCTAGGTAGTTACAAGTTTGTTGATCCAGATATAAGAAGGTACCCATTTCAATGAAATATAGGAAGCAATGAAAAAGTAATGAGCTTTAAGGAAATAAATATGTAGAACTATACCCATTCTTAGTATGCCTTATAATGAATTTTGGTTATCAAAGAATGTAATGCACAAGATAAAATGTTTAAATAAAATTTTCTTTAGCATACTTATCAGGTAGTCATTGCAAAAAATATGGTATAAAAAGGAAATACATAACTTTAGTGTTATATAACCTCAAGTGACTGGAATCATCAACTAGGCAATTCTGTTGATCCTGGATATGCAGTCTGGACCGCTGGTTGGTTGAGGATGGCCTTAGCTGGATGACTGGGGCAGCTTGTCTCTTCACTGTATGTTTCCTATCTTCCAGCAGACAACCTTGGGCATGTCTTACAGTAATGGTTGAAAGAAAAAAGTGAAAACAGAAATGCAGCAGGACTTTTCAGTGTAATAATCCCATCGGCCAAAGTGAGTGACATGAATGAATCAAGGCATGGGGACTGAGTGGAAGAGCACACAAGTGCAAAGCACAGATTATGTCAAAGGGAGGGGTGAAGAATTGGGATCATTTCAGCATAGGGCTGTGTCCTGAGATGGAGTCCCATTAGTCCTTTCTGAAAGGCTTTACCACAGGTCCCTGGCATACACTCCCTGTTAGAATGAGGAAAACTTCCAAGTGATTATCTGTTAGCTATTTTGAATTTTTCTTTCCTGTAGCTATTTCCTGTATAAATTTATATTTATAAAATATATATATATTTATATATTTATATTTATTTATATTTATATACATATAAAATATAAATATATATTTATAAAATATATTTTTCCTGTAGAAATTCCATTTCTGCATTTGTTTTTTCCAACAGAGGCCAATAATATTCCTTGAGGTTATTGGTGGTTTTTTCCCACCCTCTTGTATTTAAAGAATGATAGTCATACTTTGTCATCTAAATTTATTGTAAAATTGTCATGAGATTAGGTTTTGCTTACAAATGCTCTACTTTCATGTGGCTTTTTGGGAAGTCAACCATCTTGCTATTTATTTTCTACTCAACCCATCTGACTTTTTTTTAAGGATTTTATTTATTTATTGAACAGACAGAGATCACAAGTAGGCAGAGAGGCAGGCAGAGAGAAAGGAAGGGAAGCAGGCCCCCCACTGAGCAGAGAGCCCGATGTGGGACTCAATCCCAGGACCCTGGGATCATGACCTGAGCCAAAGGCAGAGGCTTTAACCCACTGAGCCACCCAGGCACCCCAACCCATCTGACTTTTGTTCCATATTTGTTTCTGCTTTATTATGGATTGAGTATTTTTATTGTTGAATTTTCCCCCTTTGTTTACTTATCAGCTATAACTTTTTGTTTTGTTATGTTAGTGGTTGCTTTCAGATTTACAGTATATATTATAAACTTACCAGAGTCTATCTTCAAGTAATACTATACCAATTTGTGCATATTAAAACAATTTTATAAATTCTACTTTTATTTCTCTCCTCCTAGTTACACATTTTTCTCATACATGTTGTAAATTTGGCCATACATTATGATCTTTTTATTTGAACAATCATTTTAAAATATATTTAAGCAATAAGAAAATTATAACATATTTACCCATGCAATTCCTATTTGTTGTGGGCTTTTATCCTTTTGTAAAGATCCATATTTCTCTCTAGTATCATTATCCTTCTGTTGAAAGGATTTTCTTTAACACATCTTCTAGTGTGGATCTGTCAGTGATAGTATTTCAGCAGCTGCATGTTTGTAGCTATCGTTGTTTTGCCTTCATTTTTTTTCTTTCTTTTTTTATA
The DNA here is from genome assembly GCA_003697995.1 of Taxidea taxus jeffersonii. Taxonomy (NCBI): domain Eukaryota; kingdom Metazoa; phylum Chordata; class Mammalia; order Carnivora; family Mustelidae; genus Taxidea; species Taxidea taxus. Next base: position 5,950 of record RCUC01114202.1, on the reverse strand, counting down.
ATTTTTTTTATTTTTTTATTAACATATAATGTATTATTAGCCCCATGGGCACAGGTCTGTGAATCACCAGGTTTACACACTTCACAGCACTCACCATAACACATACCTTCCCCAATGTCCATAACCCAACCACCCTAGCCCTACCCCTCTCCCCCCAGCAAACTTCACTTTGTTTTGTGAGATTAAGAGTCTCTTATGGTTTGTCTCCCTCCCAATCCCATCTTCTTTTTTTTTTTTAAGATTTTATTTAATTTATTTGTTAGAGAGAGCGAGCACAGGCAGACAGAGAGGCAGGCAGAGGCAGAGGGAGAAGCAGGCTCCCTGTCGAGCAAGGAGCCCAATGTGGGACTCGATCCCAGGACGCTGGGATCATGACCTGAGCTGAAGGCAGCCGCTTAACCAACTGAGCCACCCAGGCGTCCCCCAATCCCATCTTCTTTCATTTATTCCTTTCCTACCACCCAAGCCCCCCATGTTGCCTCTCAACTTCCTCATATCAGGGAAACCATATGATAATTATCTTTTTCTGATTGACTTATTTCACTAGGCATAATACCCTCTAGTTCCATCCATGTTGTCACAAATGGCAAGATTTCATTTCTTTCGATGGCTGCATAGTATTCCATTGTGTTATATATATACATATATATATACCATTCATCTGTTGATAGACATCTAGGTTCTTTCCATAGTTTGGCTATTGTGGACACTGCTGCTATAAACATTCGAGTGCACGTGCCCAATTTGCAAGATTAAAGAATCATGGAGAGAAAGCCATGAATTCCATGCTTTGCTTTCTCTTCCTCTGGAATTCTGCTGTTCTCCTTGATGTGTGAGCTTGGTCTCGGCTGGATTTCTTGCTGATCTTCTGGGGGAGGGGCCTGTTGTAGTGATTCTCATGTGTCTATGCCCAAGGCAAAATTGCACCACCCTTGCCAGGGGCCAGGATAAGTAGTCTTCTCAGGCTCACTCACAGGAGCTTTTGTTCCCTGAATGCTTTCCGTAGAGTTCTGGAGGACAGGAATGAAAATGGCGGCCTCCCAATCTCCAGCCTGGAGGAGCCAAGAGCTCGGGGCCCCACTCCTCAGTGCTCCCTCAGAAAAAAGCACTCAATCACTCCCATCTCCCTGGCCTCTGGCCATGCGCCAAGCTCACCCAGCCCATGACCCAGCGTCTCTGTCTCTGGCACATAGTCCTGTTTGGAGTCTCCAAACCCAGCAGATCCTGCTGCTCTTCCAGGGGGGTCTTCCCAGATCTGCCACTTGTGGGGTCCCTGCTCAAAGACCAGTGGTCTAACTGTGCCACAGGTAACAGTTTAAGGTAACCCCGAGTTGAGAGCTCACTCCTCAGCTCTGTCTCTTTAGCTGTCTTCCCCACTCTGATACCTGCGAGCTCTATGACACTCAGACACCCCCAATCCTTCTGTGACCTCGTGGGACCTGAGTCCATGCTGTCCACCCCCACTAAGCCTCTGGAGATATGTTCCTCAGTGAAGCAGACTTCTAAAAGTTCTGATTACGTGCTCTGTTGCTCCACTGCTTGCCGGGAGCCAGCCCTTCCCCCCACAGTCTATCTTCCCATCACTTTGGATTCACTTCTCCTCAGGTCCTACCTTTCAGAAAGTGGTCAATTTTCTATTTCTAGAATTGCTGCTCTTCTCTTCAATCTCCTGTTGGATTTGTAGGTATTCAGAATGGTTTGGTAAACTATCAAGCTGATCTCCTGCTACCTGATGTCATCTCAGCCTGCTACTCCCCCGCCATCTTGACTTGACTTTCACCTTCATTTTTTAAATATATTTTCACTGGACATTGAATTTTAGCTTGACAGTTTTTCCATTTGGCACTTTAAAAGACTTTTCTCCACTGTATTCTCACTTGCATTTCTTCTGGTAAGAAATCCACTGTCATTCTTATGTTTGTGCCTCCATTTGTGATGTAGGGTTTTTTTCTTTCTGTTTTTAAGATATTTCTCATTATCAGTGGTGGTGAACAATAATGACCATGATATTTCTCAGTATAAGTTTCTCACATTTCTTATGCTTAGAGTTTGTTGGAAGTCTTAGAGGTGTGAGTTTCTAGTTTTCACCAAATTTATATAATTCTAAGACTTTGTTTTTTAAATTTTTTCTTGCCTGCTCCTCGTTCCTCAGGGAACATATCCTAAGCATTTAAGGCTGTCCTACATATTACTGATGACCTTTTCATTTTAAATATTATTTTCTCTTTGTGTATATCTTCTATTGCTATGTTTTTAAATTCCTTAATCTTTTCTTTTAACATGTATAATATGCTGTTAATTTCATCCAGTGTATTTCTTATCATAGACATTGTAGTCCTTTAGAAGTTTGATTTGGGTCTTCTAAAAACCTTCCATGTTCCTCCATAACTTTTAGAACATATAGAATTCAGTTATAAGCAGCCATCAAAAGAAATGAAATCTTACCATTTGCAACGACATGGATGGAACTAGAGTGTATTATGCTTAGCGAAATAAGTCAACTGGAGAAAGACAACTATCACATGATCTCCCTGATATGAGGAAGTGGAGATGCAAAGTGGGTGGGGGTTAAGGGGGTAGGAAAAGAATAAAGGAAACAAGATGGGATCGGGAGGGAGACAAACGAAAAGAGACTCTTAATGTCATAAAACAAACTGAGGGGGGTGGGGGGGAGAGGGGTTGGGAGAGGGTGGTGGGGTTACATTATATGTTTAAATAAAAAAGCTTAAATAAAAAAATAATAAATTAAAAAAAAAAGAATTCAGTTATAATTGCAATGTCCTTGTCTACTAACTGCAACATCTTAGTTCTGTATAAGTTTCCATTGATTGATTAGTCTCATTATGGGTCATTCTTCCTCCTTCTTTACATATCTCTTAATTTCTTACTTGATGCTGGATATTTTTTTATTACTATAAATATTCTTGAGCTTTTATCTAGGATGTATTTAGTCTTGTTTTTGTGATTTTGCTGCTAAGTTCAAAACCATGTTCAGTCTAGAGCTAATTATTCTCCACTACTATACAAAGACCTTCCTAAGTATTCTAAGCAATGTCCCATTAACCTTGAGGTCTGATGTGAACAGGCACTATGCCCACACTGTTTAATATTGAGTACTGTTTCTGTAAATCCTTTTGGATATTTTTTCCATATGCATATGCTAATCAATATTCTGCTGATTACTCTGCAGGTATCTGGAGAATCTCTCTTTGTGCTCTTCTCATCTTTCTAGTACTCTGTCCTACAAACTCTGTCCTTGGTTTATATGAACTCTCAGCTCTATCTTTAACTCATTGAACCCACCAGGTTCTGCCTCAGTTTCTTCTTCCTGCACCATGAGCTTAAAGCTCTCCCAAGCCAGTAAACTGGGGCAATCTTGTAAAATTCACTTTGTCTTAAGGACCACTTTGTTTCCTTACACAATAAAAAGTATTGTTTAAAAGATTTTGTCTGAGTATTTTGGCTGTTTCAGGTGAGAGGCTCTTGTTACTTAATTTTGAGTGGAAGCTGGAGTTAATGGACTTTAAATATTTTTTTTAAAAAACCTGTTTTCATTTTTTTAAGGTTTGGGATTATTATATATATCGAATGGATCCTAAAGGAATCTTAGTTGAAGAACTCACTACCGAAGGAAAAAAATTATGTAATATTATGGCCCATAAATCAGAGCACTGTTTAAGAAGTTTAGCAGAACTAATTCACACTGCATTTACAATGAAGGTATCCCTAACAAACAAACCAAGAGCCTTCCCATTGGGATTTGTTACAGTCAAGTTATGTGGGGTTAGTAATTATTTTTAATGAAATTTGAATTAATTAATTCTAAAGTAATTTTTTAAATCCTTTTGTCTTGGTGCCATGTAAACATATCCAGGTTTGGCGATTTTTTTGTCACTACCAATGTTTTTATTTTATATTAACTTTCAGTGTAAAACTTGTAACTGAAAAAGAGAACCACTGTTACCCAACCATGAGATATGCAGAGCTTTTTGGTCTGTCAATATGTTGTTCACATAAGCTATTGGAAATAGTTTTTTTTTAATATGCTAGCATTAAATTATTTTTGAACTGATAAAAAAAGACATAATCAAACACCTTACCATTTCAGCATTTTTAAATATCTAATTTAGGTATGACTAGAATGGGTTCTGGAACAGCTAGAGTGAAGATAAGAAATAGAAGGAAAAGATAAATTAATTCATCCATATAAAAAATAGCGAGCAAAAAAGGGTTATTAAACAATATGTCTAATAGGACTCAATATTTAATGTCCAATATGTTGTCATTTAGCAATTACTAAGTCAAAATTACCTTCTTCAACCTTAACTATTAACCTTAGAAAATTAATCCCCCTACACAAATTACAACTGTGTGAGGATTTTATTACACTGTCACTGATTCTGTCATATACACCTCAAAAACATATATGTTAATCAGATGCAGAAAATAAACACAATTCAGAAGGTTGTTTTGAAGAAATGAAATCTTGCCATTTGCAATGACATGGATGGAACTAGAGGGTATTATGCTGAGTGAAATAAGTCAATCAGAGAAAGACAATTATCATATAATCTCTCTGATATGAGGAATTTAGAGGTGGGGGGATGTGTGGGGTAGGGGAGAAAAAAATGAAACAAGACGGGATCAGGAGGGAGACAACCCATAAGAGACTCTTAATCTCAAACAAACAAACTGAGGGTTGCTGGGGGTTGGGAGGTTAGGGAGAGGATGGTTGGGCTATGGACATTGGGGAGGATATGTGCTATGGTGAGTGCTGTGAAATGTGTCAGCCTGATTATTCACAGACCTGTACCCCTGGGACAAATAATACATTATATGTCAATAAAAATATTTTTTTAAAAGAAGGATGTTTTGAATGTTAAGAAATATCATAACCATCTTAATAGAAAGTTCTATCAAAATGAGAAAAGGAGGTTTTCATCTTTTTAATATTCTAAGTTCATAAATAATTAGTCTGGGAATTAATTAAAATTAAAATGCTCAGCCCACCCTGCTTCTGCCAAAACTAATTGACACACCACTCTTGGCTGCCCACTTGCCAGCTATTCTTATCTTTCTTTCTTTTTTTTTTCAATTGTTGGATAACCATCTGTACTTCATGGGGCCTTCCATAGCACAGCAAGCCTTCCAGAGGTTATTCTTGATGTAAAAATTTCATTATTTCTTTTTTTTTTAAGATTTTATTTATTTATTTGACAGATGGAGATCACAAGTAGGCAGAGAAGCAGGCAGAGAGAGAGAGGAGGAAGCAGGTTCCCTGATGAGCAGAGAGCCCTATGTGGGGCTGGATCCCAGGACCCTGGGATCATGACCTGAGCCAAAGGCAGAGGCTTTAACCCACTGAGCCACCCAGGCGCCCCAAAATTTCATTATTTCAAGTCAATTGTGATCATTTGTAATTTCGTTTAACAGATTGGTTTATTCTTAGCATATGATACAACTCTGTCCAATAAGACTGAAAAAGGAAATTTACACTATTACTGGAAAAGTTTATCTCAGTTTCATAGAGGGGTGTATGTCATACTATTATGCTGAAAATTAACAATTAAAGGAAAAAGCATTAAACATTTATTCTGTCTTTCTGATAAGAACTCTATTTCAGAAAAAAAAAAAACTATGCTATCAAAAAAATAGCAGCTAATAAATGTAGAGGACCTTAAGGAAATAACAAGAGTCATTAGTGCATGCTAATGCCATTAACTGAAGCTACATACCTTCCCCAACGTCCATAACCCATCCACCCTAACCCTAACCCCCTCCCCCGGCAACCCTCAATTTGTTTTGTGAGATTAAGAGTCTCTTACGGTTTGGCTCCCTCCCGATCCCATCTTGTTTCATTTATTCCTTTCCTACCACCCAAACCCCCTATGTTGCCTCTCAGCTTCCTCATATCAGGGAGATCATATGATAATTGTCTTTCTCTGATTGA
>RCUC01114199.1:0-19470 GCA_003697995.1 Taxidea taxus jeffersonii | reverse complement strand
GGGGCTCGATCCCAGGACCCTGAGATCATGACCTGAGCTGAAAGCAGAGGCTTTAGCCCACTGAGCCACCCAGGTGCCCCAAGATTTCATTCCTTTTTATGGCTGAGTAATATAATACCTCTGTGTGTGGGCGCACATGCACATGCCACATTTTCCTTATCTATTCATCTACTGATGGACACTTAGGGTGCTTCCGTTATCTTGGCTATTGTGTAAATAATGCTGCAATGAACATAGGGGTGCATATCTTTCCAAATTAGTGTTTTCATTTTCTTCCCATAAATACCCAGAAGTGCTACTGCTGAATCATTTAGTAGTTCTATCTTTAATTTTCTAAAGAACCTCCATACTATTTTCCATAGTGGCTATACCAATTTACATTCCCACCAACAAAGTATGAGGGCTCCCTTTTCTCCACATCCTCACCTACACTTGTTAAATCTTGTCTTTTTATTTTATTTTATTTATTTATTTGACAGAGAGGCACAGCGAGAGAGGGAACACAAGCAGAGGGAGTGAGAGAGGGAGAAGCAGGCTTCACACTGAGCAGGTAGCCCGCCCAATGTGGGGCTTGATCTCAGAACCCTGGGATCATGACCTGAGCTGAAGGCAGAAGCTTAACGACTGAGCCACCGAGGCACCCCAAATCATGTCTTTTTGATAACAGCCATTCTGACAGCTATGAGGTGATAATCTCACTGCGGGGTTGTTTTTTTTTTTTAAGGATTTTATTTATTCATTTAAGAGAAAGTTAACAAAAGAGCGTGAGTGCGCGCACGTGCACACACATGAACCCAGGTGGTAGGGGCAGAGGGAGAGGGAGAACCAAGAGTCCCGCTGAGCAGAGAGACCAATACGGGACTCAATTCCAGGGTCCTGGGATCATAACCTAAGCTGAAGGCAGACATTTAACAAACTAAGCCACCCAGGCGCCCCTCTCACTGTGATTTAGGTTTGCATTTCTCTGATGAGTAGTTATGTTAAACATTTTTGTCTAAAAAAGTCCTAAAGAGCCTTTCATTCCAGTTATGGAAAGAATAAATCACGAGGATAAAAGGTATAGCACAGGGAATATAGTCAATGGTATTATAATAGCATTGTATGGAGAGAGATGGTAGCTACAGTTGTGGTGAACATATAGCATGACATATAATCACTATGTTATATACCAGAAAATAATGTAACATTGTGTGCCAATTATATTTCAAGAAAGAAAGAAAATTTAAAGACAGAGACAGACTTCTATTATACTGCACTTCCAGGGGTTTCGTCTGTCTCCAATTCTCTTTCTTAAGAGCTATCTATTTTTGCTGGCTTCTATTGTTCCTCCTGCCTCAACCATGGATGTACTTACTGCAAGGCTCTATTCTACTATATTTTCCAAGTGTTCCAGAGCCTTTCTACCCTGAATTACTGCCTCCATTAGTGAAAACTGTGCTGGACAACTCTATGCTGTTTCTCAAACCCACGCTCGTCTTTTGAGAACTTCCTTCCTTCACCCACAGGAATAAACCCAGAGAAGCTATGTTTATATTTTCATATTCATGATCCTGTCCCTCTAGGTTCCACTACAACTGAATGCAGCAAGGATCCAAGCTGGGACTTGATATGAAATTGAGAGACTAGACAGAACAGTCCTTTGAAATGAAAACATGTAAACTCAATTGGTCCACGTAGGTCCATAACAGTAAAAGCCAGTTTACTGTTGAGATGGCAATATTCTCCAAACTTACTACAGATTCAACACAATTCCTACCAGAATACACTTCATAAAAATTGACAAGCTGGAGCACCTGGGTGGCTCAGTCGTTAAGTGCTTAGCCTTCGGCTGGGGTCATGATCCCAGAGTCCTGGGACAGAGCCCCCACATCCAGCTCCCTGCTCAGCAGAAGGCCTGCTTCTACCTCTCCCATTGCCCCTCCCCCCACTTGTGTTCCCTCTCTCTCACTGTCTCTGTCAAATTAATAAATAAAATCTTTAAAAAAAAAAATTGACAAGCTGACCCTAAAATTCAAATGGAAACTCAAGGGACCCAGGATAGCCAAAACAATCCTGAAAAAGAAGAACAAAGTTAAAGGAGTCACACTTCAATTTCAACACTTATTACAAAGCTACCATAATCAAGTGTGGTGTTGTCATAGAACAGACATACAGGTAAGTGGAACATAACTGAGAAAGGTGCCAAATAACTCAATGTCGCAGCAACTGGGTATCCACCTGCAAAAGAATAAAGGTGGGCCCCTACTTCACAGCATATGCAAAAATTAACCCAGTGGTTCAAGACCTAAATGTAAGAGCTAAAACTCTGAAACTATAAAACACTTAAGAGGAAACATGGGAGTAAATCTTCATGATACTGGATTTGGCAGTGGCTTCTTTAGATACACCACCAAAACCACAAGCAACAAAAGAAAAAATAAACTGGACTTCATCAAAATTAAAAACTTTTGTGCTTCAAAAGACACCATAAAGAAAGTGAAAGACAACCCAAAGAATGGGAGAAGATATTTGCAAATAATATATCTGACAAGGGGGGGCGCCTGGGTGGCTCAGTGGGTTAAGCCTCTGCCTTCCACTCAGGTCATGATCTCAGGGTCCTGGGATGGAGCCCCGCATCAGGCTCTCTGCTCAGCAGGGAGCCTGCTTCCCCCTCTACCTCTGCCTGTTTCTCTGCCTCCTTGTGACCTCTCTGTGTCAAATAAATAAATAAAATCTTTAAAAAATATATATATATATATATGTATATCTGACAAGGGATTTGCATATATAATATGAATATTCTAGAGAATACAGAATTCCTACAATCAATAATTTAAAAGACAACCAAGTTTAAAAATCTGGCAAAGAATCTGAATAGACATTTTGTCAAAGAAGATACAGAAACAGCCAAAAAGAACATAAAAAGATGCTCAACATCACTAATTATTAGAGAAATGCAAATCAAAACCACAAGATACCACTTTACACCTATTAGAATAGCTATTACCCAGAAAGACAGAAAAAAAGAAGTCTTGGCAAGGGTGTGGAGGGCTTGGAACCCTCTATGCAGCACTGCTGGTAGAAATGTAAAATTCGCAGCCACTAAGGGAAACAGTATGGCAGTTCCTCAAAAAATTAAAAAATAGAATTACTATGTTTCAACAAGTCTACTTCTGAATAGAATCACAAGAATTAAAAGCAGGGCTTAAAAAAAAATACACACACCCATGTTCATAACAACATTATTCCTAAAAGCCGAAGCTGGAAACAATTCAAGTGTTCGAAACAAAAAACAATTCAAGTGTTCACAGACCCATAAATGGAAAAATAAAATGTAGTACATCCAAACAATGGACTATTACTTAGTCATAAAAAAAGAAATGAAGTACTAATACATGCAACTCTTAATCTCAGGGTCATGGGTTCAAACCCCCCATTAATAATATAATAAAAAATTAATGGTAATAAGTAAATATATACAATAAAAATAAATAAATATTATATGATTCTATCTATATTACATACCTAGTCAAATTCATAGAAATAAAAAGAACTGTAGTTGCCAGGGGCAGCAAGGGTAGGTAGTACTGGGGAGTTCAATGAATGCAGAGTTTCAGTCTGCAATGATGAAAAAGTTCTGGAGATAGACAGTGGTGGATGGTTGCAGAGTATGTATGTACTTAATGTCACTGAACTATACACACAAAAATAATTAATGCAGTAAATTTATGTTACATATATTTTACCATAAAAAAGTTTAAAAAAAGAATGTTTACAGTTGCCTAAACCTACTGTCATTAATAGCATGTTCATTATTACATATCAAAAAATATTAAAATCACAGATACTAAACTTGGAGGCACTGGGGAAACCCATACACCTCCTTGGACTTTGTGGTTTCATCTTATAATTGAGGTGGGTAGGACTTGATAAATTCTACTCCTAGCTTAGAATCTTGCAATCCCTGGGGACTCCAAATATTTAAAAAAAAAATGTTTTTAAGTACCCACCTGTTACTTCCAATATTTCCAAATAAACCTAATAAAAATTATTCTTTTCTCTTCCAAAAGACTGCCCAGAGCAATAAAAAACATCAGGCTTCTCTCTTTCCTAAAGACTGGAATTAAAGGCCTTTAGGTTGCACTAGTAGGTTATTAGAACCTTAGACAGCAGCATTATTCCTAATAGCAAAAAACACCCAATCAACAGAGGAATGGATATCCAAGTGATGCAATATTACTTAATCATTAAAAGGAATGAAATACTGATACATGCCTCAACATGGATGATGAAATAAGTCGATCATAAAAATCCATAATACATGATTCCATTCATTCTGACTGTGGTGATGGTTACACAACTCTGTTAATACACCCCCAAAATACAATCAATTATATACTTTAAATGGGTGAATTGCATGGTATGTGATGATATCTCAATAAAGCTGTCACTTAACAAAGAGGCAGGTTTGCAATAACTCAGTAGTGGCCATCTGGGTTTCTGAGCTATTTCCTGACTCTATTCATACATCCTGCAACTCTTCTTGCCCCAAACCACAGTATCCACCTACAAAATTCACTATTATATTTAATCTAGTTTGAAAAAGATACTGTTCCTTGTATCTAACAGTCCTAAGAAAAAAACATTTCTATCCTTAAGAAGTAAAGGTATGAAGATCAGTCACTCCAAAAAAAAAAAAAAAAAAAAAAACCTGTTAAATAAATGAATAACAAGCAGCAACAATTTGACTGCTTACTACATTCTGGGACCAAACTAAGCACTTTCTATCAATTACTTAAGAAGCAGAACAGTTAGTGGAAAGAGGAAAGGTACTGGGTTTGAAATCCAACTTCACTACAGGCTTATCTAAACTTGGGCAACTTAAACTACCTGGGTCTCAGGTTCCTCAGCTATAAAATTAAAACAGTAATAATACAAACAGTACCGAATCACAGTGAAGAATAAGATAAAGTATGTAAAGTACCCAGATTAGCATCCAGTACATAGCACTCTGAAAGTAAGCAAAAATTGTGCACCTCTTATATTACAAATTTTTCAGGGAAGCTAAACTTACTTAGTTTGGGGGGGTATATTATGCTCACTAGCGAGATTAAAAACTAGAGCATCATTTAGTGGCAGGTATGGAGGTTGAGACCTCTGAGAGTTTTAACTTCTGTTAACCTCTGAGACAGAGTTCAATCTCTGAGAGTTTTAGTGAATTCAAGAACTCCCAGAAACTGAATATAGAATCTTACGCATGTGCACATTTACATCTTTCTGGGCCACATCCTTAGCTGCTACAGACACTTGAAAGCAATGCATGATCCATAGGAATTGAGTACCACTAGGAAAAGTAACAGCAGCAATTAGAAACCCTCTGAGCAGCTCTCCCTTTGCTCATTTCTGACTTGCTATTTTATATACCGGTAACACAGTTTTTAACAGCTTAAGTATATTTACCCATTATACTTCTATAGAGACTAACAAATGAGGTGGGAGATACATACATAATATTTAACTATAGTAAAACTATATACTCTACTGTAAGGTAGAAATATTATAATAAAGAGATACAAATGAGACAAAGCAGTATATTCTGAAACAAAGACAACTGAAACAATGGTAGGGAAAAGCTTATTTCAAGAAGAAAGACACCTACTTGACTATTACTTAATTAACTATTACTTGCCTCCTCTAAACTGTAAGTTCCCTGAGGGCAGGAACCAATCTTCAGCTCCTTCATCTTGCATGGGGTCTGGCAGAGCAGGTGCTCAAACATACACTGAATAAATGAATGGATGAGCAACTCAACCAGTACTTGCCGACAAATTTAATTCACCTAGCAGCTTACTCTTTGAACTGATTTTCCTAAGTACCAGCTCCCAGATATTTGAAGTGAATTTTAGGTGGTTTAGGGGTAAGCTGGGTACTATTATTTAAAAGTTTTGAGGTTGCAAGTAACAGAAAACCCAACTCAAACAGCATAAATAAAAATAACTTACTGGGTCTTAACTAACTGACCAAACTAACAAGACCAAAGATAGAACGACTTTAGGAAAGTTTGGTCAATGATACCACTAAAGATCTGGTTTCTTCTGCTTTCTTCTCTCTGCCTTCCTTGGTGTTTGTTTTGTTCTAAGGCTAGCAATCCCCAACCCTAAGCCATAAGTACTAGTGACTACAAGTAGATTCTGAGAGCTAAGTGCATTCTCACCTCAGTCTAAGAGGTAAATAGCATTTCTCAAGGAAGATCTCTGGAATAAGGAACCCCTAAACATGACTTCACATCTCATTGACCTTCAGTGAGTTACTGTGAGCAAATCATTATGTCCAAATGGTTGAGATTTACTGACTGCTTTAAGCTAATCAAACTCTCCCCTAAGGCTAAGGATGATGTCAATGTCATTAAAACTGAATGGCTGTGGGGCACCTGAGTGTCTCAGTAAGTTAAAGCATCTGTCTGACTCCTGGTTTCAGCTCAGGTGATGATCTCAGTGGGTCATGAGATGAGTCCCTCACCAGGCTCTGCAAGGAGTCTGCCTTGAGATTCTCTCCCTCTGCTCTTCTTCTCACTCATGTGCACACACTCTCAAATGAATACATCTTTAAAAACAAAAAAAATGAATGGCTATATAATAGAGAATAAGGGTTGACAGTTCCTCAGAGAAAAATATGGGATAGTTACCATGGGCTGGGGGGGTGACAGAAATAAGTGTCTACTTCAGTAGTTTACGGGTAACAATTATCGAAATCAAGGGATTAAAGGAGGGAATTTAGAGAAATATCCTTAAATTGGCCTATTGGGCATATTCTTAAATGGTACAACCAAGGGGCACCTGGGTGGCTCAGTTGGTTAAGCATGTGTGCTCAGGTCATGATCTCCAGATTCCTGCTCAGTGGGGAGTCTGCTTCTCCCTCCCTCAGCCCCTCCCCCTCCTCATGCTTACACATGTACATTCACTCTCTCTCAAATAAATGAATTAAATCTTAAAAAATGGTACAACCAAAATTCAGGTAATACTTCAAGCTTCTCAAACATTAACACTGTTCATACAATACCCACCCATGACAAATCAAGCAAGTAACATAGGTCTTCTTAAGCCCTTGTGGCTCTGTTTTCTAGCAAATCTCAGAGGATGATCCTAGGAAGACAAAAGCCCTATTGAGCAGGCAGGGGTCATGATACCAGAAGTTTTCTTGTTCAGTTGCTTCTCTGGAACACATCTGTTATAAGGACCAGGGAAATAAAATTTCCAAAAAGTAAAATATGAGACATAATAAAAAAGATTGACAGATAAAGAAAAACAAAACCCAGCATCTTCCATGCAACTACCATGAGTTAGGCCCTGAGCATACATATAGGTGTTTGTCCACTATTTCATTTAATCCACATAACTCTGAGGAAGATGTTCTTTGTTTCAATTAAAGATAAAACCTTTAAAAAGTTACATAATTTTGCTTAAATGAATTTAAATCTAAACTAGGCAACCTAGACCATAAATAAGTCACTACCCTTTTGGACTTTAAGTTATGTACTCTGTAGAATATGGAGTTCAATGATAGGATCTTTATTGACCTTTCTAGCTTTAAAATCTTACCATGATGCTAGTCATGATAACCTAACAAATACTAAATTTTCTAATATGGAACATGCTTCCTTAATTTTCCAAATAAACTATCCTCGACATCCCCTTTCCAAGTATTTTCGGCCCCTCCCTATCATTCCTCACTTTGCTCAGCTTCATAGTTTTCACAATATTTTACACCACTTAATAGAATACTTTGAAATCATATTAGTTATCTGCCTACCCAATAACATCTGCCTACCCAATAACATTTGCCTCCCCAATAGATCCTTTGCTCCAAGAAGCTAAAGTTCAGTTCACCCTTATAATCCCATCACCTTTAACAGTGTCTGGCATCGAGGTACCTGGGTGGCTCAGTTGGTTAAGCGTCTGCCTTCAGTTCAGGTCATGATCCCAGGGTCCCAGGATTGAGCCCCATATCAGGATCCCTGCTCAGCAGGGTGTCTGCTTCTCCCTCTGCCTCTCCCCCAACTCATGCTCACTCTCTCTTGTTCTCTCTCTCTGAAACAAATAAAATCTTAAAAACAAAAACAGTGTCTGGCATACAGCACCAATAACAAATGCTGGCAACTGAGTCCGATGAGTGCTGAGTTCTAACAAATCATCAGTGCACTCACTATGCATCACAGTATGCTAAGGGGCTACACTCTAAGACTAGAACACTGACAACTGTGGAATTCTACAACTGTAGAATATGCACAATGCAACCGTTGACTGGCAGTCAGATGAAGTCATGTGAGAGCTCATCATACAGATTCCAAACAGACAAAAACCAGCTATTAACACCCAACTGAAGTCATTATGGAATTTTACAATGCTGGAGTTATAACCAAAGTTTGATTTACTAGTGTTGTTTAGCATTTCTCTTCACAGTTGTTTTATTTTAAAAATAAGGGGCACCTGGGTGGCTCAGTTGGTTAGGCAGCTGCCTTTGGCTCGGGTCATGATTCCAGGGTCCTGGGATCGATCCCTACATTGGGCTCCCTGCTCAGCGGGGAGCCTGCTTCTCTCTCTCCCTCTGCCTGCCGCTCTGCTTACTTGTTCTATCTATCTCTCTGTCAAATAAATAAAAATAATTTTAAAAAAATAAATAAATAAAAATAAAACCAAGCACCATCCCTGTTCACCTGCTCTGGCACACAGAATAAACATTTTCACCTACACACACATATCCAATTTGTCCTAAAAACATACCGCTGAAGGGCGCCTGAGTGGCTCAGTGGATTAAGCCTCTGCTTTAGGCTCCGATCATGATCTCAGGGTCCTGAGATCGAGCCCCGAATCGGACTCTCTGCTCAGCAGGGAGCCTGCTTCCCTCTCCGTCTCTGCCTGCATCTCTGCCTACTTGTGATCTCTCTCTCTCTGTCAAATAAATAAATAAAATCTTTAAAAGAAATACCACTGAGGGGCGCCTGGGTGGCTCAGTGGGTTAAAGCCTCTGCATTCAGCTCAGGTCATGATCCCAGAGTCCTGGGATCAAGCACCACATCGGGCTCTCTGCTCTGCAGGGAGCCTGCTTCCTCCTCTCTCTCTGCCTGCCTCTCTGCCTACTTGTGATCTCTGTCTGTCAAATAAATAAATAAAATCTTAAAAAAAAAAAAACGCTGAAAATAAAAAATGGTTTTAAACCACAGTGCCCCTACTAAAAAAATGTAGAACTGTGTTTTTAAATATGCCTAAGATCATGTAGAATGCAAAAGAATGTCTAGAAAGAGAAAGATTTCAGGTGTGGAAGTGTAAAGAGTTCAGTTTAAAGAAAATAGAGTAATACCGAAATATACTGGGTACATGTCCCAAAAAAAAGAATGCTTTCTTAAGCATAACCATACAATGCTAGTTATAGTTTAGGTTCTTGGATGCTAATTTAACATCTTCTTCATATACAGATGTTGTCAACCACAAAACTAACCAGACATTCAGTACAATTAAGGAGAAAAAACAACAATTTCCAGAACGTGCAAAAGCTAAATTTGGGGGAAGCTGATACATTTTCACATCATGCTTGCAAATGATTCTATAATTGGGCAGTAGTCATTACTTTCTCTGTATTTGCTATGGTTCAATACCATAGGCCATAACAAAAGTCCTAAGAATAATTTTTCATTTTAGTAAAAGGATAAAATCAATTTCTCTGTGAATAAAAACAAGGGACTAATGAATGTCAAAAGTTTTATCGGCAGGAGCTAATCAGCTGATTTCTATAGCTCAACATAAATTCCCAAATTCCTTCAATAATTAAAAAATACAGACATGTTAAGAAAAACTTAACTTTTACAATAAAACCCTATTTTTTTTTTTTTAAATCAGGAATACAGGAGCGCCTGTGTGGTTCAGTCAATTAAGCAGCTGCCTTCAGCTCAGGTCTCCCAGAGTCCTGGGATCAAGTCACACATCAGGCTCCCTGCTCAGTGGAAAGCCTGCTTTACCCCCCTGCCCCTCACACTACTAGTGTTCTCTTGTGCACTCTCTCAAATAAATAAATAAAATCTTAAAAAAATAAGGAATACATTCCTGAGGGTTTCCATAAAACACATACCAGTATATAAAAAACATAAAAAACACACCAGTATATAAAAAACATAAAAAACACACCAGTATAGCCAATGAGCTTTCTACTATATGGTAAGCAGAAAGCCCTTGAAGACAAAGTAAGTGATTTTCATCTCCTTACACTTTCCAGAAATAAGATTAATTAACGTTTTAAACATATAAACGTTTGATAAAGCAAGGTATAAGTTCTCTCCATAATATTGCACTTCTGACCTCAGGCAAGAAATCAAATGGCTATTAAGAGCATAGTACTTACCATTCAACCCCTGCTCTTCTTCAGCTCTGTTGGTGAAGGCAAAAAGCTGTACTATATTTCCACAGAGTCTGCAGAGTTCTGAGAACTGTTCCCACAATCCTCATGCAATCTACACAAAGCACCATGTAGCTGAGAAACCGGTTACAGCAGGTTACACTCTGGGTATGTAAACATGTTAAGGATCAAAGTAAGAGGGTAGTAAATATAGAGGCCATACTATGTTTGTGAAAAATGTTTAAGAAATCAAATTATTTCCTAGTACAATTCCTAATAAACTGCTGAGAAGTGATCTTAGAAAGAAACACTTGTGGGGCACCTGGGTGGTTCAGTCGTTAAGCGTCTGCCTTTGGCTCAGGGCACGATCCCAGGACCTAGCCCAGCATCCAGCTCCATGCTCAGTGGGGAGCCTGCTTCTCCCTCTCCCACTCCCCCTGCTTATATTCCTTCTCTCATTGTCTCTCTGTCAAAAAAATAAATGAAATCTTAAAAAAAGAAAAAAAAAGAGAAAGGAAAAGAAAAAAAACTTGGATAATTTATTCTGATGCTCATAATCCAGAATACCAGGTTATGATAAAAGTATTTTAATTTTAAACTCAACACATTCATTTCAGCCTTCTCACCCTGTGGCCCAACTCCAGCAATAATTTCAGTGAACTGCTGCATTCAGAGGTATTTCCAAAAATGAATAAAAAGTGCCAGATTGATAAAACATTAAGTTAGAAAACAAACTTCAAAAGCCCTGGGAGGGTCTCGTTCTTGCATTTTGGGTTTAGCAGATGGTATAAAAAATGTTTTCAAAACAAGACTATGTTTAAGGCACAAGATTATTAGGGAGCAACACATACAAAGTACTTTTAAGTAGCCTCAGGACAAGTCAAATCTCAAAAGACTACAATTATGAAAATTTAACTACCAGTACTCAGGGTATAATTTCAAGTGATTTGAGTCTTCTGCTTCAAGGTCCATCTCCCACCTTAAGGCCTAATCTGAGGCATAAGCCTGTGGTCTGGAAATGCTACTCTACCAACTTCTGGAGATTGAACTGGAACACTCACTGAACACTTCTCATTATCTTATCACAGCTCCTCCCCTGAAAGATGGGGTTAGACTCATTTGAACCATGGTAAGAAAAACCAATTTAAGCAATCCTGATTAAACCAGAAGCTTTTCAGGAATTCAGCACACAAGAATCGAAAAGTCCGAGCACCTGGGTGGCTCAGTCAGTTAAGCATCTGCCTTCAGCTCAGGTTATGATGACAGGGTCCTGGGATGCAGTTGGGCTCTCTGCTCAGTGCGGAGTCCTTTTCTCTCTCTTCCTCTGTGCAAATCACCCTCCAACACCTCTCCTGCCAAGCTCATGCTCACTCTCTCATCTCAAATAAATAAATAAAATCTTAAAAAAGAAAAAAAAAGAGTCAAAAAGTCCTAAAACTTCTGCCTAGAAGAGCCGAGAAGCAGTTTGGCAAACTCGGGGTTAAAGCTGACTTTGTTTTACCCTCTCCCTACCTTAGCCAAGGCAACATGCCAAATCTTTCTATTGCCTTTGTGAGGAGAAAACACACACACACACACACACACACACACACACGGAGAACACACACACAATGTAAATACTTCATCCACGTTTTAAATTTTCTTCTATAATCAGACTTTCTGAAAAATCTCATTTTTGAGTTCTTCTTCAAATACTGTCTTACATTTCACTTAAAAATATTAAAATGGTAAAGCAAACATACCTAAAACAGCCAGCAGCATGCTGGTGTCTTAAGATAAGGTTTTAAGGACTTCTTTAGCAATCTACCTAAAAGTTAATCTCTGAGAATGTAGCAATGCATTCTCTATGGTTGAGACTGATTTCAGAAAGTATACTTCAGTCAAGAGAATTTACAATTTGACAAGCTTCAGTTTATTCAGCTCTCCTCTCTATTACCTCACAGGATTGTGAGAATTAGACAGGCTAAAGCAGGTACTATTCCTATTTCTTTTTTAGAAGAAACTGTAAAATTCAAAAGGCTTCATCACAATTTAAGAGAAAACAAAAAAAATTTTCAAACCCTCAGACTGTAAATTCCAGTTCTATTACAACACACTGATTTAAAAAATAAAAAATGCTCAGGGGCGCCCGGGTGGCTCAGTGGGTTAAGCATCTGCCTTTGGCTCAGGTCATGATCTCCAGGTCCTGCAATTGTGCCTCACGGGCTCCCTGCCAGAGAGCCTGCTTCTGCCTTTCTGCCCCTCCCCCCAATTCATGCTCTTTGTCTCTCAAATAAAACCTTTTAAAAACTAAAAAATAAAATAACTTTTAATGTTATTACTATAATACTACTTTGAAATAAATATTGTTTACAAAGAATGGATAAGACCAGTATGTGAAGACAGGAAAATACATACCATGCCTTATATTAACACAAGCAATCTAAATTATTCTTCATATTTAAAAGATTACTTCATTTCTAAATAATTAGTGATTTCCTTTAAATTACCTCAGAGCAGCTGTAGTTCTAGTGCTTTTTCTAAGTTGGCCTTTCTTCTTATCCTTTAAACAATACAGAATACAGAATATATCAAAAATCTGTTATTCAGAAAGCTCCTATAATTTTCAATAAATGGATAGGAAATTTAATACAAATACAGTGAAGATTATATAAATTTCTTGTAGGTCATTCTTTTTTACCTTCATTCCAAAAATGTTCTCCCCAGAGTTGGCAATAAATGCACCTTAGATAAAATCTCCATGTAAGTAGAACACTGCGGAATTATGAACCATGACTAATTTTGAGTATTGGTCAATATAAAAGAATTCCTATACATCAAAATAACCTGGGTACTACTCTAGAGTTAAAATTCTGTTATAATTTTATCTAGCTGCCCTGAGTTTCTCCCTGTTTTGAAAAGAGAACAGGAGGAACTGATAGCAAGAGCTTTAAAAGTCTATACATCTGGCATAAATGACCTAATTATACTAAGGTGCCTGTATTTTTAAATAGCCTTTTATTTGCTGACATCTAAATTTAAGATTTACTTGTATTTCTTTTCCTCTACCTGGCATGTTTTATAACATGTAAAGGTTAAATAATATATGGAAAGCACATAGTGTTAGCCTGAGACAGAAAATGTTACCCTTTAACAACTGTTATATAAACAATGGTGGTTCTACTGATTTTAATAATCAGGAACTCTTCTAAATATCCCTTAAACCTCCAGCCTGAGCTCAAAGCCTAAAGCTCTTAACCACTGTTATACTGTGTTCAAAACTTAAGCCCCAAATTCCAAAGTACAGATCAACTGTGAAAGAGCTTGTTTAGCTCTCACATTACTTAGAACAACACTGACTATACACTATCTTATTCACTTGTTCTTTGCAAAGTGCCTCCATATTCCCAGAGATCCTCTGCAAAGCCTACATGGGGCAATTCTGGATACTTTACCCATTAGTCTATTCTGGACTTGTACAGGACAACAACACACTGCTAAAATTACTTACAATTAACCATTTTTCTGGAAAATTAAACAATTTTTAAATTTAACAATTTTTAAATTTTTAAATTTAACAATTTTTCTGGAAAATACCTTTCTGCTTGGATTTATCATCTCCTCAAAAAGGTTATTTCTACTTTGCTAGGAGAAATAAGATTTAATATCAAAGATAAAGAGAAAATAAACCAAATGCCATGTACAACTTACAGTGACTTAATGCGAGGGGAAATATAAAATACCCCAATTCACTGCTCTTTAAGTAAAATACAGGTAAAAGTAGCTTTATTTACACTATATGGTATACAATTATATTTGAAGTATATGTCAGTTTACATTTTAACTAGTAAACTAATTCAAGTATTCTAACACCTAAATATCTTTCTGATAAATCAGAAAATAGACTGGGAATATAAAGCAGGAGAAATGGTAACAATGAAATAAACGAAGTAATTCATAATTTTTAAAGCCACTAATAGCCATTCCAATCATAATACAATTCCAAAGATGTATCTCTACTCAGCTTTAACTACTTAATTGTATAATGAAGCTTTACTTTTTTAAACAGTTGGGCAGGTTTGTTTTTTTTTTTTTAAGATTTTATTTACTTATTTGACAGAGAAAGACAAAGCAAGAGAGGGAACACAAGCAGGGGGAGTGGGAGCAGGAGAAGTAGGCTTTCGGCAGAGCAGGGAGTCCAATGAGGGGCTCAATCCCAGGACCCTGGGATCAGGTGAGGGGCTCGATCCCAGGACCCTGGGATCGCGACCTGAGCCAAGGCCAAAGGCAGATGCTTAACAACTGAGCCACCCAGGCGCCCCCAAAATGAAGCTTTAAAATAGAAGCTAATAAATCATTTTAGATATCTCTGCACTATGCCCATTTTCCACAGAATTATCACATAAAATTCCAAGCATCTTTTTAATTTTTTAATATTTTATTTATTTGAGAGAGAGACAGCACATGTACATGCAAGCACAAGGAGAGGGAGAAGCCAGTCTCCCCTCAGAGCTGGGAGACCAATGTGAGGCTCGATCCCAGGACCCTGGGATCATGGCCTGACCTGAAGACAGACGCTTGACTGACTGAGCCACCCAGGTACCCCAGGCATCTTCTTTTTTTAAAGATTTTATGTATTTACTTATTTATTTATTGAGAGAGAGAGAGAGAGCAGGGGGAGGGGCAAAGGAAGGAGAGAGAGAATCTCAAGCAGACTCCACACTCAGCCCAGAGGCCAACCCCAGGCTCAATCTCACCACCCTAAGATGACCACCTGGGCTGAAATCCAGAGTTGGATGCTCAGCTGACTGAGCCACTGAGGTGCCCCTAAAATTCCAGCATTTTAAACACTCTCATAAGAATTGGAAAAAATAGCACAGAAAACTTTCCAAAAAGAGAAGTCCCTCCATTAAGTGATAAATTTTAAGATAAACTATCAGGTGAATACCCCCAATCACTCCAAGCTTTAGATTAAAGGCTTCAATGTAGGCTCACAATCCTCACCCTCACACTTACATAGGCAAGTGATAGCATGTTTCCTAGAAGTTTATGAAACACTGATTAGTAGAGAAAGAAAACATTTTAGAAAGGATTTTTCTAAACATGTTATTTTAAACTAAATCCCTAAATCAAATATTGAAGAAAAGTTTTCACATGTAAAGTATTAGCAAAATGATTCATTATCATCTTACAGAAAAAAGAATAATGGAAATAAGTATTTCCATTTAGGTCAACAAAAGTTAAGAAAACTCTTCAAAGGGGCTATCTCTGAGGGTTTTATGAAAAATGAGTACTTGGAGTACTTAAAATTAGTTTAAGACCTGGATCCCTGCCTTCAAGAACTTCAGTAGTTTAAAACATAATACAGGGATTAGGAGGGGTCAATAATACAAGGCCTGTAAGAAGGAAAGAAAACTACCACGGATCATAAAGAAAAGTATAAAGTGGAAGGCATTCCCAGAATTCTAACAAAAACACTAAGTTTGCATCATACATAAGGGCTAATTTCTACAGTGAAGATAGGGTGTAGGATGGAGTCCAAATTGCCCTAGAAAATCCCTTTAATCTCTCCCTAAATAAATGGGCTGTATTTAGGGTATTTACTCTATGTCTCTCTCTCTTCCTCTTAAAATAAAGATCATAATTTACCTATATCATCAAGCTGTTGGGAAGTTTAAATGAATTGAAGTCAGCTCTTTAAAGAACATGGCAGATAGCAATAAAGGTAAGCTATTATCTATAGGTCTTCTTTTAAGGTATCTTTAGACAAAAAAGAATCACACTCAACTGTGCCACAGTCAAACTATAAGGCTTGTGAAAACTGAGAATAACAAAACAGATCACTTTTTTCAAATGCAATAAAAATCTCACAAGAAGGTATACTCAGTATGAGTAACAGTGGCTGAAATTGCCTGCACTATTAAAAAAAACTTTATTTTTTGGCAGAGTGAAAACATAAATGAATATTCATATTTTAAAGTGCTTATAGCAACTGCACTATTCATTCTCCTTTAAGCTCATTCCTTTCTTCAATCAAGCCTTGGTTTACCTGAGAGATTGGGTGATCAATTTTTCATGATTTCCACAAGCTTCCTTCAGTAAGTGTTTTGTTCCTTTATTATATTATTATTATTATTATTCAATTGGTCACACACACTGGAAAAATTCACCCTCACATAGAAAAAGTCTCTGCTGACAGACATGCTCAAATACTTAAAAATCAAAAGCCATCTCATCCAAGCTAGGCAATAATAATATGTCTAGTTTGGAAAAGGCTTAGGTTACAGTTTTCCAACCAGTCCAAAAGGGCACTCTGATGCACTGCATGGTGGTATGTGTGTCAATATTTTGAGTTTCCTCACTCCTCTTTCTCAATTTCTGACCACAAACTGGCAACTTCATCAGATGACTGGGCAGCATAAAGACACATGAGGAAATGTGACACTCTACCCTTGCAAAAGTTTAGGACTGCCCAAGTTTAGAAAAGATTTTAACTTTTTAAAAAGTAATTGGTTTAGAAATACAAGTTAAAAATCAGCTAGTTCAAAACAATATGTTAAAGCAATCAGCCCCACAGTAAAAGACCTCTAGGAACAATTTCATTTATAACCCTTGCCATAAATTAGTTTTTCATTATTTTTAATTTAAAGTCACTTTATCTTGAACTCTTTTTCAGCCCAAGTTTTACTTTTCATCTCCAAACCTGTCAGTTTATTTATTTAGGCAGTAACTGCTAATTTTAAAATAAACAGACCCATTTACAAAGTATACCATTAACTAAAGTACCAAAATATACAATGCACAAATAAAATCTGGTTTAGGGATGAACATTCACATGGTCAGGTAATAATGAGGTAGTAAGATGGCTGCACAAAGGGGAAGGAAGGGAAACAAAAACCACCCAGATATTTCACCCTGCTAATACCTGGAAACACTGACTTAACCTTGTATCACTAAATTATGTATGTATGTATGTATTTATTTATAAAGTAAGCTCTATGCTCAATGTGGGGCTTGAACTCACAACCCTGAGATCAAAAGTTGCATGCTCTACCAACTGAGCCAGCCAGGCAACCCTGCACTGCTCATTTCTATTCCACAAAAAAAGCATGAATCTTGGGGTGCCTGGGTGGCTCACTGGGTTAAGCCTCTGCCTTTGGCTCAGGTCATGATCTCAGGGTCCTGGGATTGAGACCCGCATCGGGCTCTCTGCTCTGCTCATATGCTCAGAGCTCTCTGCTCTCTTCTCTCTGCCTACTTGTGATCTCTGTCAAATAAATAAACTAAAATCTTAAAAAAAAAAAAAAAGCATGAATCTTAGTGGTAAACCTTGCATAACCAACAAGAACTTAAAAAATAGCCTTTTGCCTTCCTCAAAAATAAAGACATGAAGACATGAAATATAAAATAAATAAATTCACTATTTTGCACACTGGCACAGGCAGACACTAGAATTTATCCTTGAGATAGGAAACAGTCCTTCAAACTTGGCAGAATAATTTCAAGAAGTAACCATCTGATTCAGTCAAATCTCCTATAATTCCTTCCAGAGTCAAGGGCTCTCATACAGAAAAGATTTTCTTAGTCTTTAGTGGTATCCCCAAAGGTACCCACCTTGCTTGCCTTAAGAACTTTGTAGAATTACAAGAAGGCACCTGTAAAAATCTATAGTATCTTTTTTTTTCAGAAAATATTTTAAATCAACTTTTCAAGAATAATGTTCTTAAAACAAGAACATGTGCACAAGTTTCCCCTGTAATTAGGCCACTAATTCATTAAAGCTCTAAATTATACCTAGGTACTTTGCCACAGGATTAAAAAAACATGAAAATGTAACCTATGTAATTATACATCAAAGAATGAATGCCTTAAGGAAAAGAACTATATTTCTTACATCTTTTACACTCCATCATCCAGTACACCTTACATAAGAGTACACCTTACATAAAATTAGGTGCTCAAGTATCTGAATAAAATATTAATGGAGAAAAGATAGAATTACAATATTTATCCTAACCTTTTTCATGGATACTAAATCACTATCTACAACATAAAAGTACTAATATATAATCTAAGGAACCAGATGCTTTTGTATATACTGCAACCAGGCATAGAACTGAGGAAAAAAAGAATAAGGAGCACTATTCATTCAACAATTTCTAAGAATCTACTTTCAACCACTAGCTGCTTTGAAGAATATAAAATTCAGAAAGACATTGCCCCTTGCTTTCCAGAAGCTTTTAAAGTAGAAGGACCATCATTTACCAAAGACTGACGATGTGCTAGACATTGTGCTATGAACCTTCAGGATAACAAGCAGGCCTACAATAAAATATGGCAGGCTTTTGGGGAGAGGGGCAGAGGGGTAGTGACTTTTTTTTTTTTTTTTGAAAGAGAGGGAATCTGAAGCAGACTCCTCACTGAACTCGATCTCACAACCCTGAGATCATAATCTAAATTGAAACCAAGAGTGGGTTGCTCAACCAATTGTGCCACCCAGGCGCCCCTAAAAGAAAACTTTGAAACTGGGAGTGTGGAAAGGTTACCTCTAGCTTGAGTGGAGAAAGAGGTGAACAGTTAAGGATGAATTCACTATAGTACTTGAACTAGAAGGGGTAGCATTTCAATAGATAGATGCAGAGGTAAAATAAAAGCCAAAGTGTACCCAGGAGTAGAGAAGAGGAAAAGTTTGGAAACAAGTCTGATGAAGACTAGTACAGTCTTTTACTTTTTAAATCTTTGTATTTAATGACTTTACAAACACACCCATTATAAATAGCAACCCCTCCCTTATCCTCCGTACCTTCTAAAACTTTCACTCTGCTTTATTTTTTCTATAGCACCTAATTTTTTAAAAAATTCCTTCTTTGCTTTACCCTTCCCTTTCTTCCCCCTTCTAACCCCACCAAGTAACCTATGTTAACAACCTTCCATTACTTTTTGGTATTTTCTCCATGTTTATAATCCCATACAGATGTCATATGCACATGCATACATAGGCTTTTTGTAATAATTTATATCTTCTAATCTACTAGTTTTTTAAAAGATATACTAATTACAGGGGTACTTCAGTGGCTCAGTCAGTTAAGCAGCCAACTCTTGATTTGGGTTCTGGTCATGATTTCC